>JANJGK010002590.1:0-117500 GCA_039081455.1 Macrobrachium rosenbergii | reverse complement strand
CTGTGGTAGACACACCCTCAAGTTCAACTTTATGTTAATGGTGGGGGGGAGTTTGAGTCGACCGACTTCGAGAGACGTTCAGTTGACGTATAAACAGTGAGGGTGAAATAGACCCACCTTGCAAACACGTTGGTAAAGGTTATTCAATTCGTTATGTGTTTCCTCAATCGTTTTATTATTCTTGTAGCAGTCGCATCAGAGAGAGAGAGAGAGAGAGAATCCTGGAGTGAAATCCAGGGGCAGTTATATGATTGGAGACAAGGAGAGAAAAAGTGAGCTCTTCAATCTCTCTCTCTCTCTCTCTCTCTCTCTCTCTCTCTCTCTCTCTCTCTCTCTCTCCAGCATGATAGCAATTTTAGTCTTCTTAAAGAGTAGAGTGGATCTTAGGCCTACTATTACGGTTTATATTATGGTGAATCTGCTACTGTTTGTGTGTGTGTGAGAGAGAGAGAATACAAGTGTTCCTGATTAATTAGCATATCAAGTTCACGGAATACTTTCATAATAACTGTCACAGGCATCATTTTTATGAAATGTGACACAACAGAAGGCCATTTTTCCTTGTTAACTCTCTCTCTCTCTCTCTCTCTCTCTCTCTCTCTCTCTCTCTCTCTCTCTCTCTCTCTCTCCCCTGCCATTTCGTAGTGCTGACAAAAACACAACTTCATTATTATTATTATTATTATTATTATTATTATTATTATTATTATTATTATTATTATTATTATTATTATTCAGAAGATGAACCCTATTCATACTGTATATGGAACAAGCCCCCCCGCCCCCCCCCCAGGGGGCCACTGACTCGAAATTGAAGCTCCCAGAGAATGATATTATGGTGTTCATTAGGAAGAAGTAAGAGAAGGTGACAGGAAATACAGAAAAAGAATAAATGAATAAATAAATAGATAAAAATGTACTGAACTGAATTGAACTGAATATAAAACTTAGGCCAACTGCCACCCACTGGGACCTTTGAGGTCAATCAGCGCTGAAAAGGAAATTGACAGTAAAAGGTTTGAAAGGTTAAGTAACGGGAGGTACAGTAAAAGGAACGAAAGTATCTTTCATATATTTTATGTTACTGAATGAGATATTTTCTTTTTTGAATAAAAGATAAGTGCTGTTTGTACTTATCTTTCATAAAGTTTGAAAACACGTTGGTAAAGGTTATTCTGTTCGTTATGCATTTCCTCAGTCGAGGAGAGAGAGAGAGATTCAATACACTTCATCTCATTAAAAATAGCTATTAGATAAACTTCTGCACTGAATTAGTACTATAATTGTGATACTCTATATGAAGATTTTTATACATAATGTATACTTCAGGAGTTAATATCGCAATGCATTATAGGAAAATACATATATACCAGTCGTTCTCAATCTGGGGGGCGCTAGCAACTTCCAAGGGGGGCACGAGCTCTAGGGTAGGGGAAAGTTGAAAATTCTCTAATTATATTCGTTATTCTCTTGAACAAGAGTCGCTAAGTATGTCGCTAATTGATTCCCAAAAGAATAAAACACCTTTTTTTTAAATTTTCCTTTAAATCTGGGGGAGGGGGGAATTTTCCTGGGGTTGGGGCGGCCTGTAATAAAAAGGTTAGGAACCACTGATATATGTTATATAGGCCTACTGTGCAGCAGTGCTGTTATCAGATAAACACAGCAAAACAGCAAGGCAGAATACGTTTACACTCACCAGGATTATAAAATTCCAAGTTAACAAAATGATATATAATCAATTCTAATAAAAAAAAAATCGTTATTTTAAGATTTTATATATATTCATTGTTTAGTGCGCGCCGGTGGAGGCGGGTGTATGGTGCAGAGAGAGAGAGAGAGAGAGAGAGAGAGAGAGAGAGAGAGAGAGAGAATGGAGGATCGTCCTTCCTCTCTCTCTCTCTCTCTCTCTCTCTCTCTCTCTCTCTCTCTCTCTCTCTCTCTGTCGCTTGCTTTTACATTCGAGTTAAAATTTTCGGAGCTGAATGGCCGCCGTTAAAGAGATGATAATATCCTAACTGTTCGTGAAACGGGCTGAGGGAAGTTTTTGGTGGGGAGGGAGAGAGAAATGGGTGGGAGATGTAGGGTGGGTGGGGGAGGAGAGGGATTGGGGGGACCAGGGAGCTCCCAGCCTCACCACTTGCTGGCTGTGGCTGCTTGCTCAGCTGCTGCCTTTCGTCTGATGATCTCGTCAGTGTATCTGTAGACTTTGTGACGAACAGTTGCACTTCGTTGTCTCAAGCCCGGTGTGTAGGATAAGGTAACGTATTAAGTGGCTTTAATGTTTCATCATATATGTATATATATGCACACCTTGTATGTATATATGTACATGCATTGAATGTATATATGTACATACACTGATATATACATATGCATGCTTACTGTATACATTATTTTGAGCTCGAGAATATTCATTCTCAGGGGTAACTCGAACTTCGTGGTTAATCCTGGAAGCGTAGTTATAGTACCTTTTTTTGGGATTAGGATGAAATGCCCCCTTCCGGGTAGGATTAGGATGGGAGACATGTATACTTTTCTTTTTTTTAATTGCCTTGCTTGCAAGCATTTTATTCTGCATGCCTTGGGCATGCAATCTTTATATTTGCTTTTTGACTGTGAAATATGTGGGCATTATCACTGTGAATGTTTCTGTCCTGACCCAGTTCTGGCAAAGAATGTACAGAAAATGGCGCATTTGGGTGGTCATTTCAGCCCTTAGGGCTAAAGTTAAAGTTAAATGGAGCCCCTATACACACACACACACACACACACACACACACACACACAAACTAATCCCCTCTCTCCCCCCCCTCCCCCGCCACCATATTGTTCCTCCAAAGTTCACTCCCACCAAAATGACAAATTTTTATTTTTATTTTTTTTTTTTTTTGTCATTTATGATAATGCGTCTTGTTATTATGTCCGTTTTATTATTAGGATAATTTCCGAAGTATTTTGTAGCATATTTTGTATTGAGAGAGAGAGAGAGAGAGAAAGATCAGACCCACCAGAATGGACCAGTATATTTTTTTTATTGTCATTTATGATAATACGTCTTGTTATCGCGTCTAATTTACAATTAGAATGATTTCCGAAGCATTTTGTAGCGTATTTTGTAGAGAGAGAGAGAGAGAGAGAGAGAGAGAGAGAGAGAGAGAGAGAGAGGTCAGACCCACCAGAATGGACCAGTATTTTTTTTTATTGTCATTTATGATCATAAGTCTTGTTATCACGTCTTGTTATCGCGTCTAATTTACTATTAGAATAATTTCCGAAGCATTTTCTAGCGTATTTTGTATTGAGAGAGAGAGAGAGAGAGAGACATTTGTCCGTCTTTCTTAGGTTAAAGGTTCGTGTGTAACGGCCGTTTGTATATATATATATATATATATATATTATATATATATATATATATATATATTATATATATATATATATATATATATATATATATATATATTTTTTTTTTTTTTTTTTATATGTTTCCTGGTGCAGGTGGATCTTATGACTCCACAATTATTACTTTACTCGAAAATGGCCTTGTAAGATACCCAGGACATATAAAACACACAAAAAAAAAAAAGAAGTACACGGAGCGGAGGGCTCTTCACTAGGGGAAGTGCGTGAAACACGTGGATATAAAAATAGTTATATTTGATAGCAGACAAAGGTCAAAGGGAAATTTAACTGAAAACACGGTAAATTACTGCCGTAGAAGTCCTCCCGAAGGGGGGGGGGGAGCTTGGGAATGCCAGGAACACGGACCAAGGATAATTCTGCTACAGGCGTCTTTCTGAAACGATATTTGGACCCACGTTACACATCTAATGCTGGAATTTGGGGATTGAATTACTCGGGGGTGCACTGAAGGCTCCAAGGACTCCCCGAGGCGTTACTTGTGACTCAGAGGAAAGAAGCTGTGAACACGTGGGCCTGGCTTGAACCAAGGAATATCAGGGAACACAAAGTTATAGGCCCAGAGATTAATAAATGCAAAAGGGCTAAGTAATCGTGACTAGCAACTCGTTTTGGGTACATTACCACATTTGTAGGGGCGTAGGGATGACGACGTCTTCTGCCGAGAAACACGTGTGGGAGCGTGGACAAATGGTAGCCTCCCTCTCCAAGGTATTTCTTCAAGTCGTAGATTGGGGCGGAAAAGGGCGCCCTTGGGATGATGAAAAGGCCGCCGTTTAATGTCAGCTCGCGTGTGGGAGACTTGCAATCCCCCTTGCAGTCTTCTAAGGCCACGTGGAATGGAACACGGGGCACACAGGGCGGCGATGGGATCCACGTGGCGGCGAGCGGAAGAGGAGGGCAGGGGCAACGGCCTGCAGAAGGCGTGACTGCTCGGCTTAAAACTAGCGACCGCGTGTGAGAGAGAGCTGTCCTGGCCCTGACCTTTTATTGCTTCTGGACAGGGGTAGGGGGGGGGGGCCGATGTCCTGACCCAGGTCGCCGACCCGGATATCATAGAAAACGATTTTCTTTCCCTGTACCAAAGAAAACAGTGCAAAGCCAGTTTACTGTCCCCAAACTATTATATTCTCTGAGCCCCTATACCCCGACCTTCAAAGGTTCAAACCAACCCAAAGCAGGAAAGGAGAACAGTTTCCTAGCGGATTTTGGCGCTACTCTTTACAGCTCCCCTGGCAAGATAATATTCACACCTATAAACGGGTGCGAATATTGACAAAAGCAAAAATGAGCGAAGAAAACGTTCGACTTTATTCTATCTTTTACTTTGCTACAACCTTTACTTTACTTTATTTGTAAAACTCTGATGCCACACTAATCAATAACAAACTGAAGGTTTACTTTAGGAGCAGAGTGCAATTTAGAATATTCAATAAAAGGGTAAACTTGTTTGCAAATTAATTATTGCTCAAATACTTCCTAAGTACTGTTTCTACCCATTCTTTATTCGATTTACTTTACTGGGGTAATAAGGCGCTCAAAAGAAAATAAACAAAGAACACTTCAAAATTTCAAAATAACAACAACAAAATAAAACATACAAGGCAGAATTTAAAAGGAAACAAATGTAAACCCACTGATTCCTTAATGCTATCCTGGAATTACAGGCATGCTATTAGTTGTGCCTTGAAGAGGCGGCATTCGTGACAATACACTGTAGGTATTAAATAATATCCCCTTTACCAAAATTGTAATAATAGAATTCAATTCTTCTTTTCAATCGACCTCCAATTGTTCACAAGCTCGACGAGCATAACTAATATTTCCCACGAACGCTAATCTGAAGGGGCAAGAACTTGACAGCTGTGAGGCAAAGAGATTATTCGCGGGTTTTAACTCGCCAACTTAAATGACGCTAAATTTTTCGTCTGCAGCTTACAACTCGGGTGTAAGCTATAAATAGACTACTCGACTTATGAATGGGAGGATAAACAAATGAAGGGGAAAATGGACAAGGATAACATTCTCCACAGGGATAATTAAAAAAAAAAAAAAGAAATGTAAATAAAAAATAAAGGAAACTACACAGAACAACAACGAAGGATATTACTTCCTACTAAAGGGCGGGCCGCACCGCGGTGATTAAAAAAGGCAACGTTAAAATTCATAAGGGCAGGAGTCTTGTGACTCAAGATTCGTTAAAAAAAAAGGAAAGATTAAATGCAAAAGTAAATAATATACGTAGAAAATAAAGGATAACAGAGTGAGGTATTTATGATTTACTTCTTTATCTAACTTCCGTCGCCAACAGACGACGGTCAGAGCTAACTCTCAGCCCAAGGGCGGGGAAAAGAAACCCAAAGGGCGCGACCCCTTCAGGAAGAGTTGACACGCCTGCCTTGTGCCAAAGGACGGGCGTAAGGGCGTGCCACTTCCCACTCTGTCTCTCTTACTGCTTCAAAATAAAATGATTTATGCATTTCAAAAGGGGATGATATCCCATATGTTAACTGCCGCTTGCGGTGGTAAGTAAGGGAAAGTGTGAAGGAAAGATCGATAGAGAAGGATGAGGGATAGAAATTCCAAAGGAAAGGAAGAAGATAGCGGAAGGCCTTGGCATCCTGTCTTGGATGAAAGGTGCCAAGACGTTCAAAATGAAGAAGGGGGCCCTATGCCAAGTTTGCACAGGGGCCAGAAGAGCTCGGGGCTCCTTGTGGACTACCTGCGATCGCCCACACCCGTGGTAACTCCGCCGCGAACCTCTCCTCCTTGGACCGTTGTCCTTGGCCGGGGAATCGGAGGGCCCGAGGCCAAAGGGCGGCAAGGGGTGCCATCTGGGTCAGCTGCTGCGACAACTGACCCAGGAATTTTGTTCGCCATCTCAGACATTAACCGGCGCAGATCGCAGAGTTCATCGGCCCAGGAAGGCGGGGCAGAATCATGACTCGCGGAAGAATCTGCGGCGGGCGGCGAGAGAGAGGGGACGGCCGGCGGGGGCGGGGTCGACTTGCTTGCAGGGGTGACCAGCTCAGGCACTGACATTGGCACTGGCGCTGGTGGCGATGTGGTGGTGGTCTCGTCTGTCTGGACGGACGGAGACTGGCACTGCTCAGTGCGCCAAAGGGGCACTGGCAGAGGAGCTGAAGGCCGAGATTCTCCTGAAGGGAGATCTGGCTGAGGCCTCGGCACTGGCACGGATGCCGTGCCGGGCACTGGACTCGGATTTGGATGATTTATTGGGGAATGGGGACCCCGGAATGGTGGTGGCTTGAAATGGGACGTAAAGTCTTGGCCCAGGAGGACGTCATAGTCTCCTGGAATGTGTTTCGCTACGGCGAGACGAAGGGTCCTGGCTCTGTGGGGTCGGGTGACCCTCAGTTGGACCGTAGGGAGGATCATTTTAAAATTGTTAATGCCCTCAATGGTGACGAGCTTGCGTCGGTCTATTATAGCTCCATAGGGAACTTTGTCCCTCCTTATGAGGGAAATTTGCGCGCCAGAGTCGTCAAATGCCTTGACCTGGCGTGCTGAGTATTTACCTCGAGGAGGTGCCACATAGATGGGACCCTCGGCAGGAGGGCCTAAGGACTCGGGATTCGTTACTGCCAGGGCGACGGCGGGAGTTCCTGCCTTATTATTTCTAGGGCATTTTGCCCATGAGGAAGAGTGGCCATAAACCTTGCACGCCGTGCAAAAGGTTTGGCTGAAATCTCTTCGCACTGCCCCGGCAGAGGGCGCAGGCGACTTATTAGGGGGCTGTCCGGGAGAGAGAGACGCGGGTGGTTTACTGCGGCATTGCTCCTTGGCATGCCCGATCTTTTTACAGAACCCGCACACGACGGGCTTCTGTGATTGCCCATTCTTCGGCGGAGGGGCACCTGATAGGTAGGCGGGTGGCGTAATTTTGCGCTGCAGCGAGCTCTCCTGGGGGTGATGGGTGTCCCATAGATCCGCTATTCGGCAGCAATCAGCTAAGGTGGGGGGCTCCTTCTCGGCGATGTGCGTGGCGAGGGCCGGCGGGGTGTAGAGTAGGAAGTTCTCTATCTGTATTTGTTCGATGGCATCGTTGAGGGTCGTAACCCCCACGGCCTCGAACCATTTGGCACGGGCACGCTCGGACTTGTAGGCCCAGTCTGCCCAGGTTTGATTGGCCTCCTTCACTAGCCCGCGCCAGCGCCTCCTCCAGCGTTCAGGGGTTATCTCGTATGCCTTGGCAATAGTCTGGCGTACGACCTCCCAATTTTCCTGCTCCTCCGGCGGGAGGGCCCTGTAGGCAATCAGGGCCTTCCCTCCAAGGAACTTGCCCAACACCAGGGAGAGTTCGGCGGCACTCAGGGGGCAGGCCTTTAACACTGTCTCGACGCTGTCGAGCCACACCTCGGGCTCGGCCTCCGTCCACTTTGGCATACAAGCGATAGCCTGGCTGAAGGCACTCATTCCCTGGGGGGCAGGTGGAGGCGAAGGGCCACTCTGTTGCAGCATTGCGAGTTCATGGGCACGCTGCTTGTCCCTTTCTTCCCTCTCGGCTTCTTCTCGTTTCTCCTGGGCCAGTCTTTCTGCTGCGTCTCGTTTCTCCTGGGCTAGTCGTTCTGCCTCCCGTTCCTGTCTCTCTGCGTCTTCCCGTCTCTCCTGAGCCAGCCTCTCTGCGTCTTCCCGTCTCTCCCGAGCCAGCCTCTCTGCTTCTCGTTCCTGCCGTGCGGCTTCTTCTCGTCTCTCCTGAGCCTGTCTTTCTGCTTCTACTTGTCTCTCCTGAGCCTGTCTTTCTGCCTGTATGGCGTCCATCCTCTCCTGTACCCAGTCTCTTAGTTCTCTCCCGGAAAGGCCGAGTTCCTTCCCTGAGGACATGAAGAACTTGAAATCCTCGCTCTGCTGAGACCGTGTCGACATTTTGCAGGCGGGAGAGGACGCTAGTAACACACAGAATTAATTTCCCAGAGCTGTGGGAATCTTGGACACTTTTTCAAAGGACGTATGATTGGTCTCCCGATTTACCGACGAAGCGGGCTGATTGGGGACGATGAATTAGCAATGATTGGTCTCCCTATTTACCGACGAAGCGGGCTGATTGGGGACGATGAATTAGCGATGATTGGTCTCCCGATTTACCGACAAAATGGGCTGATTGGGGACGATAAGTTAGCAATTATTGGTCTCCCGATTTACCGACGGAGCGGGCTGATTGGGGACGGTGAGTTAGCAATGATTGGTCTCCCGATTTACCGACGAAGCGGGCTGATTGGGGACGATGAATTTAGCAATGATTGGTCTCCCTATTTACCGACGAAACGGGCTGATTGGGGACGATGAATTAGCGATGATTGGTCTCCCGATTTACCGACGAAGCGCGGGCTGATTGGGGACGATAAATTAGCAATGATTGGTCTCCCGATTTACCGACGAAGCGGGCTGATTGGGGACGATGAGTTAGCAATGATTGGTCTCCCGATTTACCGACGAAGCGGGCTGATTGGGGACGGTGAGTTAGCAATGATTGGTCTCCCGATTTACCGACGAAGCGGGCTGATTGGGGACGATGAATTTAGCAATGATTGGTCTCCCTATTTACCGACGAAACGGGCTGATTGGGGACGATGAATTAGCGATGATTGGTCTCCCGATTTACCGACGAAGCGGGCTGATTGGGGACGATAAATTAGCAATGATTGGTCTCCCGATTTACCGACGAAGCGGGCTGATTGGGGACGATAAATTTAGCAATGATTGGTCTCCCGAGTTACCGACAAAACGGGCTGATTGGGGACGATAAATTAGCAATGATTGGTCTCCCAAGGTAACGACAAACGGGCTTACTTGGGGACTAGATTGGGATATATATTTAGGTCTCCCGAATTACCGACGAAACGGGCTCATTTGGGGACTGAAGGGAAAATGAATTGGTCTCACCAACTGACCGACGAAGCGGGCTGATTGGGGACAAGAATATAATATATAGGCGCCCGGGAATTTCCGCACAGACGACGTCTGATCAGCGAGGGCGCTAGTTTTACTGACTTATGGGAGAAGTGTTATTCTCAAGGGCAATTAGGTGGGGGGGGGCCACATTCACAACAGATAGGCAACACACGCAGCCGTAGTAAAAGCACAAACGAAACACACACAAAAAAAACAGAACAATACAGACCCCCAATAATGCAAACAATTTGGTAGAGCGAAGCAAATCAAACAAACAAATGTTTTCCTAACTGGGCCACGGAATGGACGGTCAAGGCCGTCTGCGCCAAATGAATGAACGTAAACACCCGGGGACTTCCCCGAACAGAGACAACGGTTGTTGATCCTTTTCGTCCTGGGCGTATAATATACGCTTTCGCTCCTATTTCTAAAACGAGAGAGAGAGAGGGTAAAAATGCGTCAGCAATGCTAATCTGACTTTCGAACACGTGGTTGACGTCGAGGTCTCGCGCCTATATCTAATGATTCGGTTTCGAAATCACTCGTTTCTACAGGAGGAATATGCGCACTATTCCTTTAATGATTTATCACCTGTATAACCTAATTGAATGGCATGCAAGCCGCGTGCAAAGGCTTCCAAAGCTAAGTTTTCGGCGATTCTCTCTCTCGTTTTCCTCGGACATGCGCCCTACTATAAAAAAAAATTCCTAGGACTAGTCACGTTTTCTACAGCATCCTACGCTAAATAAACGCAGTTTACTTACGCAGAATTTCCTTGGCCTGTTGCGCTGGCTTTTCAAAGGTTCGTAATCTGTCTCGTATCCAGCTTAGCTGAGCTAATTGCTGATTTCACAAATTGCAACACAAACAACAAAGGGGAAGAGGGGGGGGGATGCAATCATTACGAGAATCACTGGTCAGGTCGCCATTTTTATATGTTTCCTGGTGCAGGTGGATCTTATGACTCCACAATTATTACTTTACTCGAAAATGGCATTGTAAGATACCCAGGACATATAAAACACAAACAAAAAAAAAGAAGTACACGGAGCGGAGGGCTCTTCACTAGGGGAAGTGCGTGAAACACGTGGATATAAAAATAGTTATATTTGATAGCACACAAAGGTCAAAGGGAAATTTAACTGAAAACACGGTAAATTACTGCCGTAGAAGTCCTCCTGAAGGGGGGGGGGAGCTTGGGAATGCCAGGAACACGGACCAAGGATAATTCTGCTACAGGCGTCTTTCTGAAACGATATTTGGACCCACGTTACACATCTAATGCTGGAATTTGGGGATTGAATTACTCGGGGGTGCACTGAAGGCGCCAAGGACTCCCCGAGGCGTTACTTGTGACTCAGAGGAAAGAAGCTGTGAACACGTGGGCCTGGCTTGAACCAAGGAATATCAGGGAACACAAAGTTATAGGCCCAGAGATTAATAAATGCAAAAGGGCTAAGTAATCGTGACTAGCAACTCGTTTTGGGTACATTACCACATTTGTAGGGGCGTAGGGATGACGACGTCTTCTGCCGAGAAACACGTGTGGGAGCGTGGAGAAATGGTAGCCTCCCTCTCCAAGGTATTTCTTCAAGTCGTAGATTGGGGCGGAAAAGGGTGCCCTTGGAATGATGAAAAGGCCGCCGTTTAATGTCAGCTCGCGTGTGGGAGACTTGCAATCCCCCTTGCAGTCTTCTAAGGCCACGTGGAATGGAACACGGGGCACACAGGGCGGCGATGGGATCCATGTGGCGGCGAGCGGAAGAGGAGGGCAGGGGCAACGGCCTGCAGAAGGCGTGACTGCTCGGCTTAAAACTAGCGACCGCGTGTGAGAGAGAGCTGTCCTGGCCCTGACCTTTTATTGCTTCTGGACAGGGGTAGGGGGGGGGGGGGGGGGCGATGTCCTGACCCAGGTCGCCGACCCGGATATCATAGAAAACGATTTTCTTTCCCTGTACCAAAGAAAACAGTGCAAAGCCAGTTTACTGTCCCCAAACTATTATATTCTCTGAGCCCCTATACCCCGACTTTCAAAGGTTCAAACCAACCCAAAGCAGGAAAGGAGAACAGTTTCCTAGCGGATTTTGGCGCTACTCTTTACAGTATATATATATATATATATATATATATATATATATATATATATATATATATATATATATATATATATATATATGAATGTCTTTTCCTGTAATACTACAGTGTAATATGAAAATAAGAAGGCCCATAAAACACTATTTAAACGTTGAAACCATATATTTCGGGCACTTGTTTCTGTGCCCCTGTTCACTGGTAGAATATGGACAGGTGGAAAGTTACAATGGTATATATACAAAAACATGAAGGTGTGGCCTTAGGCCTCCGATGTTAAGGAGGTGGCGTTTCTTAAGAAGGAGGAGATTGACCAAATTCCCTAGTGGTTTTTGGCCTCATTAGCTCCCGTTTGGCGATGGATCTGGCGGTCGCGTTTCTTGGGTCATCTTCTTCAAAAGGGGTCCGAGGATTAAGGTGTCAATGGCGTCCGATTTCCAATGTCCTCCTGACAGGTTCATATTGTTGGTTTGATTGATGATAGCAGATTCCAGCATCTTTCTTTTGTACGGACAGCTACTCTTGAAAACCAACTCCGCCCCACTCCAGTTAATGACATGCCCTGTATTTCTAATATGTAGGAAAATTCCCGAACTCTCCGAAGCGTAACGTACTGATCTTTTGTGCATGTCATTAACTGGAGTGGGGCGGAGTTGGTTTTCAAGAGTAGCTGTCCGTACAAAAGAAAGATGCTGGAATCTGCTATCATCAATCAAACCAACAATATGAACCTGTCAGGAGGACATTGGAAATCGGACGCCATTGACACCTTAATCCTCGGACCCCTTTTGAAGAAGATGACCCAAGAAACGCGACCGCCAGATCCATCGCCAAACAGGAGCTAATGAGGCCAAAAACCACTAGGGAATTTGGTCAATCTCCTCCTTCTTAAGAAACGCCACCTCCTTAACATCGGAGGCCTAAGGCCACACCTTCATGTTTTTGTATATATACCATTGTAACTTTCCACCTGTCCATATTCTACCAGTGAACAGGGGCACAGAAACAAGTGCCCGAAATATATGGTTTCAACGTTTAAATAGTGTTTTATGGGCCTTCTTATTTTCATATATATATATATATATATATATATATATATATATATATATATATATATATATATATATTCTAGTTATGTTGTTGTCTAAGGGATGATGTTTCATGTAGTCACGTGCACATACACATACATACATACATACATACATACATACATACACACACACACACACGATCGTAATTCCCAGTCATAAACGTTTCTTATGTCATAATTTGAATCCTTCAGTGTTCGTCAAATCAGTCGACGTCTTTTGGATTCCGATTTTGTGAGAGAGAGAGAGAGAGAGAGAGAGAGAGAGACGGAAAGGAAAGAGAGAGAGAGGGAGAGAAGGAAAGGAGAGAATGTTTGTCCCTTATTTTGGGGCAATTTCCGTGGGATTAGCGGACTTCCCCCCTCCCCGCCCCCGCTCTCCTACACTATGTCTCTAAGTTCCTTTCTCTCTCTCTCTCTCTCTCTCTCTCTCTCTCTCTTTCTCTCTCTCTCTCTCTCTCTCTCTCTCTCTCTCTCTCGGTATATTTTACTACGAGCTGGGATTGTCATAAGCACGCTAGACCTATTATAGACCGATAAATTCACCAGCTTCGTTCACAGACATTTTCATTATTATCATCATTATAAACATCATTATTTTACATATATGTTGAATAATAATGATCATAGGTATTGTATAATGAATATTGTATCCAGGGTATGAAAGCAGTTAGGCCTTAGTGCATTCGTGGGGCTGGGGGGTCCTGGCGGGGTAGGGTGCTGGGGGGGGCGAGTGCTTGCTACTCCCCTGCCTGGACCTGGTTCGGTGGCCTCCTCCCCGCCATATGCTCCAGGTATCCATCAACCTCCCCCCCCCACCCCCTCCACCATCTGGCTGGCTTTCCCGCCGCTCTTATCTCCCAGGGATCCAGCAACCCTCTCCCCCTCCCCCCCCCCCCCGGTCCTTCTGGCAGGCCTCCCCCCCCCCCATAACCATACGCTCTTACCATAACCGGTTTTTTTTTTTTTACTTTTTTTTTTTAAACACGTTATCGCCTTTATTGTCCATAGTGTTGCCATCAGACGTGTTTTCTTGTGACGTTCATTCTCTCTCTCTCTCTCTCTCTCTCTCTCTCTCTCTCTCTCTCTCTCTCTGTCGGTTTTTGTATGTAGAAATAATTCGGTATATGATTTCATCATTAGCTTCGTACAAGACGTAATAATAATTATTATTATTGTTATTATTATTATTCTCTCTGTCGGTCTTTCTATGTAAAAATAATTCGGTATATGATTTCATCATTAGGCTCGTACAAGACGTAGCAATTATTATTATTATTATTATATTATTATTATTATTATTATAATTAGTATTATTATTGTTATTATTATTATTATTATTCTCTCTCTGTCGGTCTTTCTATGTAAAAATAATTCGGTATATGATTTCATCATTAGGCTCGTACACGACGTGGCAATTATTATTATTATTATTATTATTATTATTATTATTATTATTATTATTAAAAAGGATGGCTCTATTATGCGGATTTATCTTATATAGTGTCTTTTCTATCTTCCTTAAGATTCGCTTTTCAGGATTCAGGTTCTATTTTAGGTACCGTCGACATGTTTCGACCAGCTTGTTGGTCATCCTCTGGACGTGGTTGATCAAGAAACCCCCCCCCCCCCCCCTATAAATACCAACCCGAGCACCTCGTGTCTTCAGACCTTCTGCAACCACGTCCAGAGGATGACCAACGAGCTGGTCGAAACATGTCGACGGTACCTAGAATAGAACCTGAACCCAGACGAACGATTTCTGATTGGATATTTTAATAAAAGACTTCCCGCATTCCGCACACTGTCCTTTTCCAACATGAATATCGGCCAGTTTCTGACTAACATCGCTGAGCCTGAAAAGCGAATCTTAAGGAAGATAGAAAAGACACTATATAAGATAAATTCGCATAATACAGCCATCCTTTTTAATAAGACCTGTTCAAAAGAGGGTCTACTCCCTTCATATTATTATTGTTGTTATTATTATTATTCTCTCTCTCTCTCTCTCTCTCTCTCTCTCTCTCTCTCTCTCTCTCTCTCTCTCTCTCTCTTTGTCGGGTTTTGTATGTAGAAATAATTCGGTATATTATTTCATCATTAGCTTCGTATAAGACGTAGCAATTATTATTATATATTATTATTCTCTCTCTCTCTCTCTCTCTCTCTCTCTCTCTCTCTCTGTCGGTTTTTGTATGTAAAGATAATTCGGTATATTACTTCATCATTAGCTTCGTACAAGGCGTAGCAATTATTATTATAATTATTAATATCTCTCTCTCTCTCTCTCTCTCTCTCTCTCTCTCTCTCTCTCTCTCTCTCTCTCTCTCTCTCTCTCTCTCTTTCTCTCTCTTTGTCGGGTTTTGTATGTAGAAATAATTCGGTATATTATGTCATCATTAGCTTCGTATAAGACGTAGCAATTATTATTATATATTATTATTCTCTCTCTTTCTCTCTCTCTCTCTCTCTCTCTCTCTCTCTCTCTCTCTCTCTCTCTCTCTCTCTCTCTCTCTCTCTCTCGTGTCAGAAAACGTAAAAGCCTATTTTGGCATCCATTTTCACACTCTTCTTCGTCTCCTGAAGTGGCCTTATGCCAGCAACCTCAGTAGAATGTATTAGGGGGAAATAATGGACTCATATAGATACCTATATCAAGTATATAAAGCTTTATAGAAGTGATGTTAAACTTTATATAAAGCCTGGGTCTGAAACGAATGAGTGGTAAATCCGTAATGTAACTAGACTAATTGAATTAGCTTACTAAAGCGTCAGTGTAAATGAGAGAGAGAGAGAGAGAGAGAGAAAGAGAGTTGATTACACAGATCATAGTTATATATACGTTCTAAAAACTTGTGTATATGAGAGAGAGAGAGAGCTTCCGCAGGCATACACATGCGTTCTAAAAACAACGAGAGAGAGAGAGAGAGAGAGAGAGAGAGAGAGAGAGAGAGAGTGAACCTCCTGGACACAGTGGGCGAGTCATAACGGCTAAAGAATTCAAACGGACTACGGTCACTATCGACCTTATTGTCCCCTGAAATAAAGGCGAGAATTCTCCGTTATAGACCTTAAGAGCCGTTAAGGATTTTTTCTCCATACTCTTACGACTTTTATTACAATAAAATTTACATAAATTTTGATACGATTTACATATTCCATGCGTTAGTTACGTTGACATTTACGAATATATAAAGTAAACTTTAATATGGTGGGTGTAAGATAAGGTTGTTTGTTGCCTATAGGCCTACTGGTGGGTCAGCTTCCAAGGGATTAGCGGGATCTGTTTTGGCTCTCTCTCTCTCTCTCTCTCTCGCTCTCTCTCTCTCTCTCTCGCCAATATCAGACGTTATAATCGTCTGATACTTGCAGGGAGAGAGAGAGAGTATATTAATCAGCTTATTATATTATTATTATTATTATTAACTTGAATAACAACAACAACATTAATAATAATAATAATAATAATATAACAATAATAATAATTATGGATTCCAAGATTTTGTGACTGTTGAAGGCACACGCTTTTTCATAATTCGATTACTGCGTTTGGGCAGGAGACCTTTGTAGGGTGGGGGCGGGGGTTAGGGGTACTGTGTTTACTAATCTTGCTGGGACACGTCCTTGTTCGCTGGTATCCCCCCCCCCCCTCCCCCTCATCCCGCGTATCTCTTGGGATACATTTCGGTCTAAACTTTCTGCCTCATCATACACATTTTTTCTTTTATATGTTATCGCCAGTATTTTGTCTTTGTTTAATTCGCGAGAGAGAGAGAGACTGGAATGGACTTCAGATTATTTAAAATTATACGATCGGAATCGGGTGGGAATCTTGTCTGAGAGAGAGAGAGAGAGAGAGAGGGAGAGATTCCAAAGCATCGCTGTTCCTATCAAGTAGAAATTCCTTCTGGAATTCGCTGAATCAGTTCATTTATTTAAATAAAAACAAAGGAATTTTTTGAATTATAAATGGCGACGAATTTTGACTGGAATCCTCAACCGTTGAATTTTAATTATATGCTCAATTAAAGAAACAATTCTCTCTCTCTCTCTCTCTCTCTCTCTCTCTCTCTCTCTCTCTCTCTCTCTCTCTCTCTCTCTCTCTCTCGCTTTAGTAAGTTTAGTTAGCTTTATTATGGCTTTGCTATTCCAAGTTCGTTTTAGACCGAGTATAAATATATCTTTGCTATCATTCCTACGAAAAGCTTTATATGGGAAGCTTTAGACTCCATTTTATATTTATTTATTTATTTATATATTTATTCTTTCCGGGTCGCTGGCATAAGGCCACCAGCTACAGCTACTTCTACAGGGTCAGAATCCGTATAAGGGAGGAAGGGTATGAAAAATGGATGCTAAAATAGGCCTAGGTTTTCTGGGAGGATTCAGGTTATTGCGTAGGAAAAAATATATATGACAGACAGCATGAACAACAGACACGCACAGACAGACACAGACACAAGTTATGCAGACAAATGACAGACAAACAGACAGACTTTTCTAGATATGACATATAGGCCTATGATAGTACGAAGCTTTTGCCTGAAAATATAATATATATACTTTCATTAATTTTAAGTTTATGTGATTTTTTTTTATAGTTTTATGTTTTTACTTGGTTTTATTTTAGTTGGTTTCTGTGTCTGTCTGTCTGTGTGTCTGTCCTCAAGTCTTGTAACTCAATTGTGGACCTGTTCCCTTCGTTCCCCTTCCCTCTTCCATCCCCCCCTCCGGGAGCGCACGCTCGAGTGTTAATTTAGCTGTGTCTTCCCCCTCCACTTCCCTCCCCTTCCCTCCCACTTCACCCAAACCTCCCCATCCCATCCCCCTCCCCTGCCACTTACCTTACCCTTCCCTGCCACCTTCCCCTCCCTTCCTCTTCCCTCCCCCTCTCCTCTCCTTCCCTTCCCCTACCCCTTCCTCCTCCACCCCTTCCCATTTTCCTCCCCTCCCCCTCCCCTCTCCTTCCCTTCCCCTACCCCTTCCTCCTCCACCCCTTCCCATTTTCCTCCCCTCCCCCACCCTCCCACTCTCCCCTCCCCCTCCCCCTCCCCTCTCCTTCCCTTCCCCTACCCCCTTCCTCCTCCACCCCTTCCCATTTTCCTCCCCTCCCCCACCCTCCCACTCTCCCCTTCCCCTCCTCCCCTCCCCTTCCCCTCCTCTTCCCTCTTCCATCCCCCTCTCCCCCTCCCCGCCCCTTCCCCTCACTTCCTACTCCCCCCTCTCTCCTCCCTCTCTTCCCCCTCCCCCTCCCCCTCCCCCATAAACGGACATCAATTTGATTGACTACAATCACAAATCAGTTACAATTTCTGTCAAAACTAAAAAGCATAAAATAAAAGCCCCAAAAAATTTATACGTGCTTTTATTAAAACGCACTAAAAAGTAAAACATGATTTTTTGAGACACCAAGATTTTCTTACAATTAATCATGTGTACAAAAATAAGAGCGTGGGCCCAAACATGGAGGGAAATGCTACAAGAAAAGAAATATATTTTTTTATTTTTTTATAGCATTTCCTTCCATATTTGGAGCCCAGGCTTTTATTTTTGTAGACATGTGATTAATTGTAAGAAAATCCTGGTGTGTCTCAAAAAATTATTTTTTACTTTTTAGTGCATTTCAATAATAGCATGTTTAAATTTTTTATTCATTATTAAGTAAAAAAATTCCATGCAATGTATAAGATATCAGAAACGAATGACGTAATTACTTGATACAGCAAAAACGTCTCTTCCTCCATATGGACTGAGAGAGAGAGAGAGAGAGAGAGAGAGAGAGAGAGAGAGAGAGAGAGACACGCACACACCAAAACTCAGCAGAGCTACAGACAATGCGCGTGAACAGAAATAAATTTCCTTAAATCAATTTTAAATTTTCGTGTTCATCTCTCCAGCAAATTCGTCTGATTTTTAGAGTTACCAAAACACTCAGCGCAGAAAGCCTTAAAAATCGTTTTATTTTTCAATAAAAACGACATTTTTTCCCACAAACTATTATTAAATGTGATATTTTATATAAATATCTTTCAATAATAATAACTTGAAGTGTATTATTGATTTTTAAATGCCTAAGACAATAGTCCTTGTTTGAGAATGCCCGGCAGACGAGACACAGGGCAGACGAATTTTGTGAAGGGGTCGAAGAAGCGTCAAATAAAAATATGCCGAAGAGATGAAATCCTTAAACTGATAAATCATAACTTTTTTTTAATTTTAGTAATAGAAACTTTGGTATGTTTTAGATTTATTGTGGGTTAGACTGAAAAGGTTTAGCTTTAAGTTATAATATATTAGAAGCGTTCGAGTTGCGTGAGTTGTATCAGTTGCTATTAGTTATTTTATGTATAATTATCTAGCTAATTCTCGTAACATTAACTGAGTAGCCTTTATAGCCAATGAGTTATGATTTATGTAATAATTCAAATAATTAATTGAATAGAGTTTAATTTGATGAAGCACTCTTTAAATCAGAGATAATATTCTACATAATTACTAGGTATTGCCAGCTACTAGTAATAGCTTTATGTCACATAATGTTTTAAATAATGTGGCCCTGACTCATTTATTTACAGTAAGATATGATTTAATGCACATTTAATATCGATTCAGTCTAAACTGAATACATTTTATTATAGCCGATGAATTCATTTATTTTTAGCTCAGTTTCCCTACAAATGATGTCAGGATAATATTTTACAAGACGACTTAACAAAATATCCCCTCAAAATATATAATTCGAGGTCAAAATTAGCTTAATCATCGCTTAATACTTATGAATAATTCATTTAATTCTCTAAATGTCCGTGCATTGTCCGTTTATTGATTGACGGAATAATACGTTGTGTTTTAATTTAAAATCATTGTCAAGTTTCAATGTTCGTCTTGCTGTTTCTTTTACCAGACAATCATAGGAAAATAGCTTTTAGAATTCTCAGTTTTTATCAAAATACGTCATTATTGGTGATTTTTAATATAAATCAATATATTATTGTATTCTTCTTATATATCATTACATGAATAAATATAGATATTTATATATCAACATATTCAAGCTTAGACAATAGTTATATACTATACGAAGCATTAAGTTTGACAGTTGCTTAGCAATTTTTTTTAAATTAATTTATTTTGGCAATTTTAGCGAGATGAAGCAATAATCTTCAGGGCTAAAGGAAACAAGAATGTTTTTGAAATCTATTCCTCATATCACATTGTTTAAAAACCTCTTATCTTTCGTAAATTTTCGTGTTCATCTTCAGTAAATTCGTCTGCTGTGTTCAAGTTACCAAAACACTTAGAGCAGAAAGCCTTAGAATTTGTTTTATTTTCCAATAAAAACGACAGTATTTGCTACAAGCTAGTATTAAATAGCATATTTAATATGAATATCTTTCGACAGTAAAAACGTGAGGTATATATTTGATTTTTTAATGCACAAGACAATAGTCCTTTTTTGAGAATGCCCAGCAGACGAGGCACAGGGCAGACGAATTTTGAGAAGGGGCCGAAGCATAAAATAAAAATACGACGATGAGATGAAATCATTAAAATTATAAATTATGACTTTTTTGAATTTTAATATAGAAACTTTGTTACATTTTAGATTTATTGTGGTTAGATTGAAAGGTTTTAGCTTTGAATTATTATTTATCAAAAGCGTTCAAGTTACGTGATCTGTATGAGTTGCTATTAGTTATTTTATATATAATTATCTAGCTAATTCCTATAACACTAATTAAGTAGCCTTTATAGCAAATGAGTTATGATTTATGTAGTAATTCTAATTGTTAATTGAACAAAGTTTAATTTGTTGCATTACTCTTTAAATCATAGATAATGTTCTACATAATTGCAAGACATTGCCAGTTACAAGTAATACCATTATTTCAAATAACTCTTTTACATAATGTGGCCCTGACCCATTTATTTTCATTAAGATGTGGTTTCATACACATTTAATATCGATTCAGTCTAAACTGAATACATTTTATTATAGCTGATGAATTAATTTAATTTTAGTTCCGTTTCCCTATAAATGATGTCATGATAAAATTTTACAAGACGACGTAAGAAAATTTGCCTAAAAATATCCAATTTGAGAATAAAGTTAACTTTATTATTGCTTAATACTTATGAATACTGTATTTAATTCAGTAAATGTCCGTGCATTGTCTGTTTATTGAGTGATGGAATAATACGTTTTGTTTTAATTTAAAATCTGTGTCAGGTTTCAATGTTCGTCTTGCTGTTTGCTTTACCAGACATTCAAAGGAAAACACCTTTTAGAATTCTGGGTTTTAATCAAATTACGCCCTTACTGGTGATTTTTTAATATAAGTCAACATATTAGTTTATTATACTTCTTATATATCATTACGTGAATAAATATGGGTATTTATGTATCAAAATATTCAAGTTTAGACAATAGTTATATGCTAAACGAAGCCTCAAGTTTGACAGTTGCTTAGCAATTTTTTAAAAATGATTAATTTTGGCAATTTTAGCAAGACTAAACAATCATCTTTAGGGCCAAAGTAAACAAGAAAGGTTCATTAATTTGTGTCGTATATTAAGTCGTTGAAATTCGTTGTCATATAACGTAAAATCGAAGATTGAATGTTTACATAAACTAATAAAGTTGCCAGTTACCTAATAAGTTCGCTTTTTATTTTTTTTTTTATTATTTTAGTTATTTAATTCCCCAATAGATGTCCATAGCGTTGCAGACCCCGTGAAATTCCTAAAAACGACGAGCATAAAACTATTACGAAAGATAGATTTTAAAATGTATGATAAATATGACGTAAAATATGAATATTAAATATCATATCAGTTAAATGATAGTTTGGATTGAAAATAATTCGATTAGGTCCTCTCTTCATGTTACGGTGTCATTCGTTTTTGGAAGCACATGAATTTTAAATATATGATGAATATGACATTAGATATGAATTCGTAATGTGATAATTAATAAATCGAAGGTTATATTAGAAATAATTCGATTATATTACATAGATATATTAAAAAATTATTTATTTTTATATATATTTATTTTAGGCGCGTAATCCTTCACTATGAATGTAAACAATCCCCCGTCAGCAGCTGTAACCATTTGTTCAAATGTCTCTCTATTACGGTAAATATCTGCTTCTTTTAATCTTTATTCGTTTACGATCCATTGTTTTCGCTTCTATAACGGATCCTCGTTACATTTATATATAGTTATATCAGGCGTACTTAACGAATTGACGAATAAAAATACGAATTTATTGAAGCATTTTTTCAAAGTTGGGCGACATGGCTGATGTTCTCTCATGATGGCCATCGTATTTCGGCCGTTATTTTCCCCCCATTTTTATTTATAGCGATCGTAAGTGTCGCCCATTACATCAATAAGTCATTGACACTTAATTTAAAGTGTCATAGAATTGTAACATTGGTAAAAAGTGTCTAAACACTTGTAAAAGTGTCAGGTAGACTTATCACCTTAGCTATTTCCTTACGAGCCCCCATAAGTCATACTCCCCTTAAAGTGACAAGTTGCCTTCATAGCGTACCATAAGGTACCCTAAGCTGGGGTCTGTAGCATAAGGTACTCTAGGCTTAAGCCAGGTCCTGTACCCCAAGGTACCCTAGACTGGGTTCTGTACCTTAGGGTACCCAAGGCTGGGCCCTTTATCCAAGGGTACTGTTGGCTGGGGTCTCTACCATAGGGTACTCTAGACTAGGGTCTGTACTATAGGGTACCTTAGACTAGGGTCTGTACCATATTGGGTAGCTAGGCCATTGTCATTGTAGGCTACTGTATATGCAGCCTTGATTATATTCACCACATCAAGACTACTGTATAAATCTCAGTGTCGTAGTATAGGTTGGGTTTGAATTCATGGCGCCATTACTGGTAGTTGCTAGTATTAGTTATATTTCTGTCCATTATTTAGTAAATGAAATCCAGAGGCCCAGAGGACAGGTAACCCAGTGCCCTAAGCTTCCATAGACTGAAAAGAAAAAGGCACTAAGGGTGATGGAGGTCTGAGCCGCAAAGGAATGGTGGAAATTTATAGTTTACTAATGAAGAGAGTTGGTTTAAGGTTTAGGTATAAAAAGTTGGTTAATGTTTTCATTGGTAATAAGTTTAGTATGAATGCAGTGTGCATAAAATACTCAACCACTGTCATGAGGTAATTAACAGTTGAATTTCTTTTGCAGATCTGTAATTGTTTACCTGCCTCACACACTGCAATCAACCAGTGCTATGGCCGACTGCAGTTTAGAACAAAGGCCAAGTGTTGGACCATCTGTCAACCCACGGAAGATTTTCACTCGTATAAATGGTGAGTGGCTCTTACCTGCCCATGAGGGTGGTTCAAAATAATCTCGAGTATCCAAATCATATTCTAATAATGCTGTGAGGTTGTCTCTTTGGCACGACTTCAGTACTTTCCCGCAGGCCTGACTTCGTGTCCTTTTTACTAGGAATACCCTGTAGGGGAGTAGCGGCATCAGTAATGCATGAGGTTCACTGTAGGCATTACTTAAGGTTCTTTGCAGCATCCCTTCAGCCCGTAGCTACAACCCCTTTCATTCCTTTTACTGTACCTCCATTCATTTTCTCTCTTTTCCATCTTTCTTGCCACCCTCTCCTAACAGTTGATTCATAGTGCAACTGCGAAGTTTTCCTGCTGTTATACCTTTCAAATCTTTTTACTGTCAGTTTCAGTGCAGAATGACCTCATAGGCCCCAGTGCTTGGCCTTTGGCGTAAATTCTGTATTCTGTTTACAGGGAATATGCTGCTGTTTTTTCAGAACTCGGATTGTTGTCTTTGATTATTCATGATGTAGGAATGCCTTCTAAACTAGATATGTTTTTCTCCAGTCAATGAAATCCAGGAGTGAATGTCAGAAATAAATCGGTGAGTTTTAGTGAAAAATAGAGGCTGTCCAGTAAGATCCCTGATAGCTGGATAACACACTGCACACCTAATATTGTGGGCCACCTTTGTAACATAAAGTCCTTTCTGCTGGAAGCCCACCATTATCTGATTGAAATTACAACTCTTATCGTTTGACCCCCGTAGGTGTTACTTAAGATTCTTTGCAGCATCCCCTCAGCTGCAATCCCTTTCATTCCTATAACTGTACCTCTGTTCATATCTCTCTTTCTCTCTTACTTTCCACCCTTTCCTAACAATTGTCCCAACCAAATTGGCAGAGACTAGAGCTTACCCCTGTTCAGTTTTATTACTTATTGCAGCCTACAACCCTTCACCTTACACTCGTAAGCCATACTGTACTCAGTTATAAATCTCAGTAACACTTCTTACTGAGTTTACCTTCCCTTATTACTGAACTTTGGTCTAGTTTTTATGTACATGCATACTGAACATTCAGGAAATTTGCTCTGTTCCACTATAGGCACCATGTACAGCCTATTTCAAGTTCTGGAAACCTAAAAGAGATCTGTGGTATCAAATGGATAAGGTACTGGTGTTCCTGGACATTCCTGAAAGGGGAGGCTCTTGGTTTTTTCGCTAAACAGGCCTACAGTAATATTTGTTCAGATGATTAGCCCCGGATACTTTACTAGGTTTAATTCCTCAGGTATAGAATTAGATTCAACTGGCACAATTAACGCTTGTCCACGTGTGACTGATCCAACTGACAGTCTGAGATAAAATGTGTCGTTTATAACTAGTTCGCTGGTGGAGTTCTTAGTCAAATAAAAAAAAAATTTGAAGTCAGTATTTTAAAGACACTGTTTTTGATAAGCTTATGGATTGCTCATGACAATTGACTGGTTTGTGGTAAGGATTCTCCGAGATTTCATAAGTGAGGTTGAAATATTTTGCTTTTCAGTATCTTGTGTGATTAAGATTGAGTAACCCAGAATGATATTCTCACTTGTGGACTTGTGACTGTCATGTACAGTTTGTACAAATCTGATATTTTGTGCAGAACTTTTTGTAGTTGGCTGACACTTCAAAGTAATAAGCTTCTACAAAGTGCACTAACCTTGTCGTATGTAATAGTATATTGCCTAGAATGTTCCTTTGTACAAGAAACTACTCTGAATTTGTAGCATTGAGATGAGCCCTTGCAAATGACATTCCAGGCTGCCCCTTCTAGCAGATTGTTAATGTTTATTATTTACAATGGTGTATATTAATTGTACAATATAGTATGCACTGGGATTTTTTCATGCATTTTAATCTGTGTCACTTATATATTTTATACTGCACTACATAAGGTTTAATCAGTGTCACTTATATTTTACACTGCTCTGCATAAGGTCAGGAGATACTTAGAAGAAGTATATCTTGATCAACTGATGAACGGAAGGTGTAGGCTATATCATTTTGCATTCAAGTAAGTTTTGTTCTCTACATAAAGCTTCCCTTTGCAGATGCGAGTAAAGAAAATTGAGTCTCAGTCCTTGGAAGCTGGAAGGAAAACCGGAACACCAAGGGAACCCAACCTCCTTGCTCACATATAACCCAAGGCAGGAATGGGCAAGCACAACCCTTGCCCCTCCACCTGACTACTGGCGTATGACATCAAAATCTGGATTATCCAGGGTGAGTCTTGAATAATATGTAGTAAGAAAATTCTGTCTTATCTCTAGTATACAGCATTCAGATAGAGTGTAACACTTTCAATTCTTGTCATGAACATGAAAGTAGAGGATTAGGAAACTGGTAAACCATGATTGGCAGTACTAAAAGAGTCTAAATTTTAAAGGGAAAGTTTTTATTGTTCAGTATAGATATTCATGTTCATGGAAATTCCGAAGGAGCTGAAATGAACATAGACTTTGGAGGTAGAGAGAGACTGAGGGTTGATGCAATGGAAATTTGATTGTAGGTGTGAAGAGTATTACATACTTTACGTAAAGTACTGAATTAATTGCGGTTTGCAAAACGTTTTGGTCATCCCAATTTTAGGTACACTGTCATTTTGTCAAAGAAATACAATCCCCCCCATGGGGGATAGTGCCATCAGTGTACCTCGTGCATTGCACTGTAGGCATTACGTAAGGTTCTTTGCAGCGTGCCTTCGGCCCCTAGCTACATCCTCTTTCGTTCCTTTTACTGTACCTCCTCTCATGTTCTTTTTCTTCCATCTTACTTTCCACTCTCTCCTAACAATTGATTCATAGTGCAACTGCTTTGAGGTTTTCCTTCTGTTACGCCTTTCAAACCTTTTGCCGTCAATTTCCGTTTCAGCACTGAATGACCTGATAGGTCCCAGTGCTTGGCCTTTGGCCTAAATTCTCTATTCAATTCAATTCAGTTCAAAGAAATGCAAGATTCTCCTCCCGAAGGGGCCAAGTTCCTGTACACAAACAACAGTCTTATTTCAGATCATGCAAGGTTTTTAAAATAATGAACAGCTGAGGGTGCATTCAGTTGTTATTGAGACAGACTGAATGGGAGGAATTACAGTGTTGAGTCAGATACATTGACAGAACCACGAGAAAAAAGTTGTGTAGTCATTCTAGTAAGAAGTTACAGTCAATTGTCAGGTCCAGGTACTTGTGGAAACCACTCTCTGACTTCTGAGAACCCAGCAGTGAAAATCCGTAAGGTGTACATTTAATCTAGATAGTGCAGCTGACCTTTGCAAATAGGGCTATTGAATCTAGATAGTGCAGCTGGCCTCTGCAAATACGGCTATTGAATTTGATATGGTAAACTACAAGCTCAATAAGTTTAATGAATTTGGTATGATAAACTGCAATCTTCATAAGTCACGACCTCTTAAAAGAATGACTTAAGGTACGTGAGTCTATTTTGCAGTTATTTTGTACAATTTTAATAGGCCTCTTAAGTTCAGTAATTTACCTTTGAGATATAAATTTTTATGGAAAGTAATAATAGTGTGTATCTGAAGTGCATATGGATTTCAGCTTATTTTAGAGAGCAGTGCCTTGAAATGACGTCATCAGGATCTGATTAAAGGTTTTTCTTGAGCACCTAGGAGAGTAATACAAAGAACTAAACAGCGAGGAGCTATTATTTACTTCTGAGACTTGAGTGGGCCAAGATGACCCATTATCACCTGGATCCACATCTTTTAGTGGTAAGGCCTAATTAAAAATAGAACTGTCCTACTGAATTTGGCGTAAACGTCAGACCAGTTAAAGACTGCTTTTGCTTAACTGGATAATGTTGAATCTGGTACAGTTAGGAGCACTTTTGCTTGCCATGAACTCCAGTTAAAAACTGCTGGTCTGCAAAACTACAAAGCTAAGAGTTTGTAGTTCTCTGTGCTGACCAGGATTCAGGATATTCTTTGTATAATTTGTATAGGAATTCAATTCATATTCAGATGTGACATACTAATTACTGTAGAGGGTTTTACTTTTATATAGATGTGAGGATTCCTTGTACTGTGCAGTAAAACCTCGGTAGTGGCTAAATTTCTCTTGTGGAATTTCATGTTGATTGAACTAGTTTCATGGTATATTATTATAATCAGAGTGAAATCTGAATTCATTGAATGGAACGGTTCAGTTTATATGGAAATCCATGCTAGTTTTAGTGTGATGAAATAGGCATATAATTTTTACTTTAATTTACTCTGTTTTTCAATTCTGGTAATGTCCCTGTAGGGGGTAATGCCATCAGTGCACCTCATGTGGCACACTGTAGGCATTACTAATGATTGTCTGCAGCATCCCTTCGACCCCTACCCACACCCACTTTTTAGCCTTTTACTTCACCTCCACTCCCACCTCCTGTCTTCCATCATACTGTCCAGCCACTCCAACTCCCTCTTTAGAAAGCCCCCATGTTTGGCCTCCTAGCCAAATTTATATAAAATCAGTCACATCAACACAGAGCATTTTTTTGGAGAATATAGTCAGGTTTAATCTGATCACTTCGTGTTTATTTCTTGAATATCTAAACGAGAGTAAAGAAGAGAGAATTAGAAACCACACGTAATGTTGGTACTTCGTATAGATCACAAGTCTTATAGTTCTTTGAGTTTCTAAGAGATTGCTGCCAAGATTGTTGTAGTTATTGAGAGAATGAAATTTGTCCATACAAGAGTGTCACAACAGCAGTTTGATTCTTTGTGTAGTCTTCAAGGAATGTAAAATGATTGCACAGGATATCTGTTCTTGATATGAATAGCCATTTCGTATTGGAAGTTTGTGAAGGGGAGGCTTCTTGATCTTGAAACAAACTTGAAAAAACCACTTGCCTGTTTGTGTAGAAATCTTAGGACACTATCAGATTAGGACACTTTTAAGTGTCACTTCAGAGAACCAATATGTAAGTGAATCATTGGGGATACTTATAATCTAAATAGGACAGTTTAAGTTATGAAGTACAAAAGTATTTCTGTACAGTACCTTGAATTGATGTTACCAGGATCTGATTTAGTGTTTTCCTTTCAGGCTGAGCACCTGGGGAATGACGCTCGCTCGGAGGAAAAAAGAGTTACAATTCCTGTGTGTTGTGTACTTGATGGGACTGACACGTGAGTACGTTTTACACTTGCGGCCAAGAAGACCCGTTTATCATCTGGATCCACATCCTTTAATGGTAAGGCCTAAATGAAACTAGAATTATTCTGCTTTAGTGTAAATGTGAGACTAGTGCCTTTGATTGTCTGTATAACATTGAAACTGGTACAGTTTGGAACAACTTTGTTTGCCCATTAACTCCAGTTAAACCTGTAAATTGACCATGTTGAACAATAGGTTTTATGAAAGTCAGGTATGGGACTTTTAGAAGAATTTGAAAGATTGATATTCTGCACAAGTGGTTAGTCTCTAGTCAAGTGTACTTGTAAATCTTTTGGTTATAAATTCTGTCAGGACAAGTATGGAGAACTAAATGCTATCTGAAATGTTGAATAGTGTCAGTGGGAAAAGCAGAATTTATTAGAGACTGTATTACAGTTAGAGGGTTTCAATAGGACCACCCAGAGAAACGTCATCAGGTATTTTAGAGGAAGATGTGGGCTACAAAACTGAGAATTTGTAGTCTTCTCAGGATATTCTTTGCACAATTTTTATATGAATTCGATCCATATTCAGATGTCGTCTAGAGATTAGAGCTTTGCACTTGCGTGTAGATGTGAGGATTCCTAGCATGGTGTAGCAAAAAAGTCTATCAAATGTAGGTATATTCTGCTGAACTGCGAGGTTCATTTCAGCGCTGAAGTAGCCCAGAAAGACTTTCAAAAATAATACTGACACTGAGTACAATTATGTACAGTCCATCTTTCAAGTTATGGTAACTACTGTATCTGTACATTGCTAGTAATGTACATGAATTTGGTGAAATATGCAAAGAAAATTAATGTATGTCTTGTCTTAAACATTCTTGATGTCTGCTGAACTTACCCAATAGGTATATTAGTTTGGACATAATAATTATTCAGGATTACCCACTGTGCAGCCCAGCTGATGACACTCATATGCAGGCGAATTCTGGACATTTCAAAATTGAAAGCCTCCTCAATGAAATGTTGTGAATTTTGAGGAAATTGCAAGTTTTACAGAAGCTCCTCTATTGATTCTGGCAAGTTAAAACCATATGGTGGGCTCTGCCACAATCCAAAATACATCAACTGTATATGCATGGTTAGAATACAGTACTTATGTAGAATTAATGATGCAGTATGCAAGTTCACAGATCAGAGGTAGTAAAATTTGCAAATTCTGTTACACTGCTAAAATGTTTGGTATGCCCTTGAACAGTTTATATCTGCACACTCAGGGAAAAAGTCATTGACTCTGCCAACTATGACTTCTCCACAGAAATTAACACTGGGTTTTCTGTGTCCCTACCATCTCCAACATGAAGTATTAGCCTTAGGCATCTTCATAACATGGTAATCATAATCTCCAATGCTTTGTTTGTTCTGTCTGTGTCAATCAAACCTTGACTTTCCTGCTTTTCAAAGTTGAACTTTATCAGAGAATTTTGTTGTGAGATTGTAGCTCCTGAACTGCATTTTAGATCCGTGATTACTGTATCTGTAGTGAATCAGTCAGGGCTACATTATCATAGGACAATTTTGATGTGCAGAATAGTTATAGTGAATTGGGGACAGGCCTGTATTATTAGTGGGCTACTGTGGTGTGCAAATAATGTCATTTTGCACCAAAGTGAGACAGGCCTACATTGTTTCTGTAGTACCTTTCCACATTGTTACTGACTCAGTGTCACGTTAAGTGATGGTTTTGCGGGAACTGCTGGTTCCCCGCTCGTTCCCTTTTGTGGATTGCTGCCTCCTTACCTTCAAGTTTTTTTTGTTTTGATGTTTTCGTGGTGAGCTGCCGTTTTTCTGTCTTCAGTCGGGTCTGGTAGGGCAGCAAAAGTAGCGGCAGTGGCAGCAGCAGCAGGCAGTTTTTTGGAGTCGACGTTGGTCAAGTTTTTGAGCAGCAAATTGGAGCACGGCTACGAAGTGGAGCACGTCGTAGAGGTGGAGTGTGACCATGAGTAGTCGTGTGACCACGAGCTGCTCATCTTTGATGACAGCGTGAGGCTGTCCTGACGTCTCCATCGGGGTTTTCTGGTTGATGGGTTTTTGTCCCTGTTGCACAGCTGAGGGCTGTCTTGGTGCCCCGATGGAGGACGTATGTTTGTTTTTTTTTTCTGCCTGCTGTTGTTTATTTTTGCCTTTTTGTTTAAAGCTACTTTTTGTTTATAAAGTTAATTGTTTAACTTGATTTTGTTTAGTGCTGCCTTTTGGCCTTTATTGTACTTATGGTTTTTATCTTTTTGCCAGACCTGACTCACTTGTAAATATTGTAATTAAATTAATATTAAGCTCATTTTATTGTTTTTGTTGTTTTCCCCTCCTTTGTTTGTTGCATCTGCCGTCAGTCATGACAGCCCCGTCCTGAGTATATTAAAGAACCTGCATAACGACCCACTCGGGTCGTTACAATGGCGACCGTGACAGGGCGGCTCTGTTTTGGCTGGCGGGGTTGTTACGGCATTGGAGGGGAGCTTGAGTGTAAAAAAAAAATAATCTTTTTTTTTTTTTTTCTTTTAGGTGGGGAGGTGTCACGTTAAGTGATGGTTTTGCGGGAACTGCTGGTTCCCCGCTCGTTCCCTTTTGTGGATTGCTGCCTCCTTACCTTCAAGTTTTTTTTGTTTTGATGTTTTCGTGGTGAGCTGCCGTTTTTCTGTCTTCAGTCGGGTCTGGTAGGGCAGCAAAAGTAGCGGCAGTGGCAGCAGCAGCAGGCAGTTTTTTGGAGTCGACGTTGGTCAAGTTTTTGAGCAGCAAATTGGAGCACGTCGTAGAGGTGGAGTGTGACCATGAGTAGTCGTGTGACCACGAGCTGCTCATCTTTGATGACAGCGTGAGGCTGTCCTGACGTCTCCATCGGGGTTTTCTGGTTGATGGGTTTTTGTCCCTGTTGCACAGCTGAGGGCTGTCTTGGTGCCCCGATGGAGGACGTATGTTTGTTTTTTTTTTCTGCCTGCTGTTGTTTATTTTTGCCTTTTTGTTTAAAGCTACTTTTTGTTTATAAAGTTAATTGTTTAACTTGATTTTGTTTAGTGCTGCCTTTTGGCCTTTATTGTACTTATGGTTTTTATCTTTTTGCCAGACCTGACTCACTTGTAAATATTGTAATTAAATTAATATTAAGCTCATTTTATTGTTTTTGTTGTTTTCCCCTCCTTTGTTTGTTGCATCTGCCGTCAGTCATGACAGCCCCGTCCTGAGTATATTAAAGAACCTGCATAACGACCCACTCGGGTCGTTACAATGGCGACCGTGACAGGGCGGCTCTGTTTTGGCTGGCGGGGTTGTTACGGCATTGGAGGGGAGCTTGAGTGTAAAAAAAAAAATAATCTTTTTTTTTTTTTCTTTTAGGTGGGGAGGTGTCACGTTAAGTGATGGTTTTGCGGGAACTGCTGGTTCCCCGCTCGTTCCCTTTTGTGGATTGCTGCCTCCTTACCTTCAAGTTTTTTTTGTTTTGATGTTTTCGTGGTGAGCTGCCGTTTTTCTGTCTTCAGTCGGGTCTGGTAGGGCAGCAAAAGTAGCGGCAGTGGCAGCAGCAGCAGGCAGTTTTTTGGAGTCGACGTTGGTCAAGTTTTTGAGCAGCAAATTGGAGCACGGCTACGAAGTGGAGCACGTCGTAGAGGTGGAGTGTGACCATGAGTAGTCGTGTGACCACGAGCTGCTCATCTTTGATGACAGCGTGAGGCTGTCCTGACGTCTCCATCGGGGTTTTCTGGTTGATGGGTTTTTGTCCCTGTTGCACAGCTGAGGGCTGTCTTGGTGCCCCGATGGAGGACGTATGTTTGTTTTTTTTTTCTGCCTGCTGTTGTTTATTTTTGCCTTTTTGTTTAAAGCTACTTTTTGTTTATAAAGTTAATTGTTTAACTTGATTTTGTTTAGTGCTGCCTTTTGGCCTTTATTGTACTTATGGTTTTTATCTTTTTGCCAGACCTGACTCACTTGTAAATATTGTAATTAAATTAATATTAAGCTCATTTTATTGTTTTTGTTGTTTTCCCCTCCTTTGTTTGTTGCATCTGCCGTCAGTCATGACAGCCCCGTCCTGAGTATATTAAAGAACCTGCATAACGACCCACTCGGGTCGTTACACTCAGTCTTATTGCACAGGGCACTTGTACTGACATGAGAGATAGGCTAAGATTATTAATGGATGACCTCTGACCTTTTGTATTCAATGCTGAAGTACCACATTTTATTTCAGGATGAAACTAATGCAATACGCAATAAAGAAGACTCATTTTGACATGAAGTTTGCTGGACTGAAATGCAGATGAAAATTATTTATTGAAGAGTCCCTGTTTGACATGACTTTTACTGGACTGCAATTTAAGGTAAGTCTTCTTAGAAACTGTAGCCCTTCCTGTGATATATGTGAGGTAATTTCAATAGAAAATCTTAAGTTAGCAGCTATATAGGCTCTGTAATTTTTTTTTTTATGCTTGTAAACTCTTAAATTAACATGTTCGAAAAATGGCTGTGCTGTGTTAAATATAGGCACTTAATTTCTTATCTTTTAAAAGTGCAAGGTTTGGAACTGGCAATTTTTGGGTATAACAATCTTCTTTCAGCTGTTCCAGTGTAAGCAATTGACTATCACACTTTCATTGGGTTATTTACATTAATTTTTCACCTTTTTAGACTGTTTTCCCTTATTGTTTTGTCTTGATGATATGGGGTTTATGAACCCAGCATGGCATCAGAATATAATTGCAATAACTCCAATATGGGGGTGAATTCACTTAGTTCTTCAAAGGCTCCTGACACTGGTTAAAATTCCTTCCTAAAACTGAGAGAAGAATCTTGGGTCAGTTTCACAGAAAAAACTGCAATGTAGAACTTTGGTTTTTTAGTTTTGTGTAAAAGAAAACTATTGTGACAGCTTTGTCTGTCTGACAAGGAGATATAAGCTAACTTTAACAGTAAGTATCCAAATTCTGTTATGAAAATTTATATTATACATTACATCTCGGGCACACTAACACACCTTTAGTGTTTTTCGTTTTTAGCATGTTTGTACCAGCCGCCTTTGGATGGTATATTTTCCAATATTTTGTGCTCTGTTTTGACATTTCATTCTGTATAGTTTCTGTAGTTTCCTCTTTTTGACGTTTTCCCTTACTATCCAGTTTGCTTTCTGATGCCTCTTGTATTCAGTGTTCCTTACCTGATCTAAGGTGCAAGCTTCGTAACGGAATCGATTCATTTCTCTGTTGTCTTTCAATATCAAGGGACTTTCATCCTCGTCTCTAACGGAATTTCAGTGCTGCCTTCCCTTCCTTGTATTGTTTTCAAAATCATATCTGTTTCAAGTTCCCAAAACCAACTGTTTCTAAGCAACCAGCTTGGTTCCCTTTTGCCAATGCGTTGGAATATGTAAAACCAACAGTCTTGTGTTTCGTCTGGTCCTGGATGTGGTCATTATTGAATAAGCATTACTCTATGCCACAAGATTAAAATCAGTTTCATTGTGTGTTCCTCTCTCCCACATTCAACACAGGTGCTTTTACACCAGGGTTTGTGCCACAGATGTTTACATTTCTTGTGATGTTGAAATGTCGGTTGAACCCATTTTCAATGAGCTTATTTCTGTTTCCATTTTTCCTGGGTGATGCTGTGCACTTCATGTCTGCTGGAAAACTTACAGATATGAGAATTAGTATTTGCTCTGATCTTGAGCTGCTGTTGTGGTTCAGGTTAGCCTGTGTGTGTATTACTGTATATACAATTGATGTTTCTTGCTTTGATCTTTACTTATGAAAGTAAGAGTCAGCAATTCTCAGTAGATTGAATTTCCATAATAAAAATAATTCTAGTTCATTAGTTGTAACTTGTGTGACTAAGGTACAAAGGTTAGATTGTAGTAGTAAAACCATATTGAGTGGTGAGTTTTCTGGGATTGGACAATGTTATTGAACATCCAGACCTCTTTGAGAAAGTTCAGTGTGAAATGATTGATAATTTTCAATTTTGACATTTAATTTGTATTAATAGGAGTTTTGTTTTGCAGGAACCAGGAACCAGCCAAAGGAAAATTGCATCTTAACCCTTAGTGGACGGATTGAGCTTCAGTGTGAAGTAAAACAGGTTTGGGGAGGTGGACGGATTGCGCTTCAGTGTGAAGCAGAATTACGCAATTTTTATGTCGTAAAATTGAGACGTGATTGTTTTCCCCACTTTTCTGTGACTGATGACATCGAGAGGTTCACAGCAGATTTTTCAGAAAACACCTAATTTACCCAAATCAGGGCATTGGTTATATGTGCTTAGAATCTTTTTTTATTACCACTGTAGTTTTGTAGTGACTTAAACAGATAACTGTAAGTGCATTTGTATGGGTAGCAATTCAGTGTTTTGAATTTTAGGGCTGTTGGGAATGTGACTAAGTTGTCCACCTGTCTTACTGGAGACAAGGTGTACCTGTTGGTATCTGATTTCAATCCTTTGATGCTCTTGAAAAATAGTACTACTAGAAATCTATATGGCAATAGCTTATGGTGTAATATGGCTGGATAAGGTACTCAAATGTTGATTATAACTATTCTGTGAGTGTAGTTTTAACCTAGCGAGAACTTTATTTTACTGTAATTTAAATATACAGTAGATAGAAGATTAAATAAAAATGTTGGCATACGGGTATATGTAAATTAATGTTTTACGTATCCTTATAATGAATTGTAATAGAGGGTGAGCTCTGGAGGATGTTAGCAGAGAATTTGGAACAATAAAATGGGGTTCATTGTAGCTTTTCTCTTTTACCAGGATTGCTGTCACTGAGATCTAGATTTATGTCATGTAGTTCAATTCCCTGATGTTCAGAATTCCATTTCTTTGAATTTCTCTTGAGATATTGAACAAAGAACTATTCCACCGAGTTCCCTGACATTCTGAATGTGAGCATTGCTTTAAATTCTGAATGAAAATTGGGAAGCCTGTGATGCTACGTTTCAGTGAAGGGGATTAGTTAGTTAGTTGTAAATGATTTGCTTAACTAGACCTCTGAACTCTTGTAGGATTCTTCTCGGGCTGGAAAATGAAGGGGGGAGAGAGTACATAAAAAAATTAAGTAATTAAATAAATAAATAAATAATAAAAAGGGGGAAAATTAAAATAAAATAAAAAATCAAGAGGGAAAGAAAAAAAAAAGGGGGAGATTATATTTTATTTATCAATTTAATTTTGTTTAAGAAGAGAATGATATTAATTGAAAAGTTATTACCTTCTGCTAGAATATCCTTTATCGATTTATTTTGTAATTAAGTGTTTCTTTCATGTTGCCAATCAAGATATGTTTGATTGTTATTGGGATGTTACATCTTTCACAATGAAGTGATTTTAACAAGACTCAGGATAGGACATTCCAGACCCACACATGGTCATCTGATGTCAACTCTGCACGTCTGGAATGTCCTATCCTGAGTCTTGTTAAAATCACTTCATTAATTCTTTGTTTTTGGGTAGAAGAATGCCACTTTTTAACTTCGTTCTTAATTTGTTTTAGTTTGTTTTGAGGGGGTATATTTGTCCAGTCATTTTGCCAATCCTTATGAATTGAAGGTTTAACTGACGCTAGCCAGTCTGATATGGGAGCTAAATTAGCTTGTACAATCTAATTTAGCAGCTTTATCTTCTTTCTTATTACCCTCAATGCCTACATGGGCTGGGATCCAACAAATTTGAACTTGAAGGCCGTTTGTAATTAACTTGATGAATTTCCCGTTGGATATTTTGGACAAGGTGATTATTTGATTTAAATGATCCTATTGCTTCAATTGCACTTCTTGAGTCGGTCAATATGAGTGCTGAAGGAATTCCTTTTTTTGTTATGATCTTGAGAGCCAATTGTATGGGTGTTAGTTCAGCTGTAAATACTGGTGATATTAGAGGAAGGTCCATTTGGATAGTTTCACCACTTGAATAGGCTGATGAGCCCACTCCAGCTTCATTTTTGGATCCATCTGTGTAGATTATGAAGGGATTACCCTCCCGTCTTATGTGTTCCATGGCATGTTGATGGTACATTTGTGTGTTGAGCATGTATATCTTTGAAAGGTATGATAAATATAGTGCATATTTTTGCCCTTTTTAGTGTCCATGGTGTGATCCGATTTATTTCTTGGGTATATTTGGGTATCATGTTATGCAAATTCAAAAGATGGTTAGTTTTTTGTAGTAAATGAGTTTTGATATGGGTTATTATTTGTATTTTGGTTGAGAAATTTATTTGATACAGGAGATGTGCCTGCTTGAAGGGATAAGCCTCTTCTTAAAGTAATTAGATCACTGTAATATTTTAGGATAGAGACAGTTGGAGGTGAGCGGAAGGCTCCCGTACATATACGCACTCCCTCGTGATGTAAAGCACCTACCGATTTTAGAGTCGTTTCTGAGGCAGTGGAATAAATTGGACAGCTGTAATTTATAATTGATAGTACTGTTGCATTGTACAACATTAACATTGTGTCTCGTCCTGCACCCCACTTGGTGTGTGAGATTTTCTTTAATAATGTAAGGGCTTTAGATCCTGTGGCTTTGATATATTTGACATGATCTTTCCAATTTAACTGATCAAAAATTATACCCAAATATTTAACATTATTGCACATGTTTATCTCTTCATTATAAAGGTATAACTGCTTTGTTGTTTCAACCATCTTTTGTCTTTGTAGAAGACAATGCCATTTGTTTTATTTACCGACAACTTGAAGCCTACGGAGTTGGTCCAAGTGGTCATATTATTTGTTGCTGTATTAAGTATTCTTTGAGCATGTCTCAGAGAATAACTTGAATAATGTATTACAAAATCATCCACATACAGACTGTTTTGTACACCCTCAGTCAGGATCATAGTAATGTCATCTGTTGCCAGGGCAAATAAGATAACAGCTCAAAACACTGCCTTGGGGATACCCTCCTCTTGTACGTAGTAATTTGAATATGTGTTTTCTATGTATACTTGAGATGTACGATTTGTTAAAAAATTGTCTATAAATATTGAGGAAGGTGACCTCGAATATCAGATTTGTGGAGTTTGTGCATAATATTGTATCTCCATGTGGTATCATGCTTTTTCTATATCAAAGAAAATAGCCACTGTCAGCTTTTCTTTTCAAATCCTTTTTTAATATGATCTGAGTTAATGGGTCTAGTGTGGATCTACCAGCTATTGATCCCGATTGGGTAGGTGATGAAATTGAGTGTTTTGTTATGACACTTGTTAATCTCAAACTAACCATTTTCTCCAACGGTTTGCACGAGCAACTTGTTAGAGATACTGGCCTATAATTAGTGGGGTTGGTAGGGTCTTTTCCTGGTTTACTGATGGGTATGATTATTGCATGTCTCCACTTGGTTGGGAAGACATGCATTAGCCATATGTTATTATATAATTTTAACAAGAATTCTTTAGCTAGTGTGGGTAAATTCTGAATCATTTCAAAGGAAATCATATGACCCGGAGCTGATGATCAACATGATTTTAGGGCAAAATTAAGTTCATTCGTATTGAATTCTTGATTATAATCAAGGTCCTCATCAGTTTCAAAATTAAGTGTCTGATTCATTTTTTGTGTTCTAATTCTTTTGAAGTGCTCATCTGAGTTAGAATGAGCACTAATATCTTCTATGTTTGGCTAATATATTTGAAATATCTTGTAGGTTATGATTTAGTTTGCCATTATATAGTATTGGGCTTCTAGGTGGTCTTATTACCATTGATTTTACAAATTTTGTGCCATATTTCCTTTATTGAAGTATTTGGTGACAACTCCAAGTAATATAATTTTTCCATGACTGAGCTTTTTCAAATATTGTTTTTCGAAATTTTTCATTATATTTATTGTATAACTATTATCTTGTTTAGTTTGTTTATATTGCAAGGGCCTTTATTAAGGGTGTTTAATCTAGATTTTAGTCTACACAAATTACGTGCTAGAGTTTGTTTGGTTTGAATTAAGAGAGATAAATTGTTAGACTACCATGGAACGGGGGATATATTAGGGGTTGAAGAAGTTTTGGGGATGCATTTATCTGCAGCACTGATTACAAAACTGGAAAAGAAATCATTTGTGATGTTATTGTTTTGATTTAGTGGGAAGGGAGGGATATTTCTAGAGTGTAAATTGTATTTATCCCAGTCAGCTTTCATTAAGTTATATTTTATGGGAAATGATTGTTTTTGGTTCAAATAATTCAAAACAATTGGAAAGTGATCACTTGTATATGAATCGTCTAGGACATTCCATTCCAGTTTTTCAATTAATTCCAGTGAGCATAATGAAATATCTATTGAGGAGAAGGTTAAGTGAGTTTTTGAGAAGTACGTTGGTGAATCACTTTCATTCAGGCAATGTAAATTCTGAACATTTATGCAATTCTCAATGTTTGTGCCGGCCAGGTCACTAGCATGTGTGTTGTCCCATAATGGATTATGGACATTAAAGTCGCCTACTATTAGTAGGCGGCCATTTAAGTTATTTAGTATTTGCGATAAGTCACTAAAGTTTGAGTTAAAATTTGGCTGATTATATAGATTTAGTATAGAGATAATTTGATTGTCTGGCATATGCAATTTGATTGCAGTTATTTGATATGACAGTGATGTAATATTTAAGGGTTCATAAGTTGAATCATTATGAATATATATAGCTGTTCCTAGCTTGCCATCTGCTATTGGCGAGTGGCAAGCTAATTTATAGTTTCTAGAGTTCTTAGGAGTTGTACCAATATGCTGTAGACATATGCAAACAGGTTTATGTTCCTTTAGTATTCTCTGGATTTCACCTAGCCGAAGCCGAGTAGAAAATCCATTGATGTTCCACTGAATTATTTTATTGGTTTGGTGGGATTGGCGTTAGATTTTGTAAGTTAATTGATGATTTAGCTATATCCCATAACATTTTAAGGGAGTTTGTGTTGCTTTGTGGTTTCTTTGTAGCTAGGTTTGATTGCTGAATATTTGATGCATTGGTTCTTCGTCATATTTCCTTATTAGCAAATCTATTTGAGTTTTGATCATGTTTTTCTTTAGTTTTAAGGATTCCAAGCATAGTTCATCTTGATGGAATGTTAAAGGGCATTTTCGGAACCTAGTAAAGTTATTTATGAAATTTCGGGTTATATTTTCATTTTTGTTAAGTAAATGATTGTACATCACGATGAAACACTCTTGCCATCCGCAAGATAAATCATGTCCCGAGTGTTGAAGGAATGGTTCTGTTCTCTGGGTCCCAATTACGTTTCCATTACTGGATGTTGAAATATTTTTGTTTGGAATTTCTGGTATAGGTATATTGGATCTCTGATGTGCTGGTGTAAAATTTTGATGTGAACTTTTAGGTTTATTATTGTTATTATTCTTTGGTCTTTTTGAGGGTTGATTTGATGTGATTAATTTTATGGGTTTTTGAATCTTCAGTGGGATGTTTAATTGAAGGTTTCTGCATTGATTTCGGTGATGAGAGTGCAGAAGAGTTAGTTGATTTATCCATATTTGGGGAATCGTTATTTACTCGTACATTTGTCTTGGATTATGGAACACTATGGATTTCCACTTGTGATGCAGTTAATGTAATCTGTTTCTGATTAATGGGTGAGACTGGGGTTTTGCTGGATCGATCTGTGAATGGAATGTTAGGTTTTTTACCCTTAAGGGGAGTTCTGTTGATTACTTTCCTTTTTTTATTATGGTTATTTTTGTCAATTAAGTTTTCAGTGGATGATGTTAGTGCAGTATATGAGTTTCCAGATCTGGATTACTAACCTCTGTTGATTTTTCCATATCCCTGGAGTTCGTTTCTGAACGATTAACTGGGCTTGTTACTGGGGAGGTCTGTTGCAACTGTACTCTTGGGCTTTCATGAGTAGTTGAGGAGGGGGAGAGGTGTGTCACAGCTATTCTGTGTTGAGATTCTTTATGTGTATTATGAATTGTTACGGCATTTGAATATGAATGGCATTTTACTGGGTCATTGATTCCTTTCATCTTCAGTTCGAGTTTGGCATCGTTAACGGGCATACCAGTTCTGTCCATTAACATTTGTAATTCTGTATATTATTGATAAAAAATATACAGTCTTTAGATTTTGCATGATGATTTAATTTGCAATTTACACATTTGAAGGTTGGTCTTCAGAACATACAGCGCATATAGCGTTATTTCTACATCTTTTGGTTGAATGGCCGTATTTTAGACACCTAGAACACTGGAGAGGTTTAGGGACAAAGGGGCGAACTTCTCTATTCAGTGCCAGAATTTTCATTTTTCGTGGGAGTTCCCAGTTTGTAAATGTTATTCTGACTATTTTAATATGTTTGTTTGCATCCTTTCTACTTGGGACAGTATATAATTCCAAGTCATGTATGTTGTATCTTAATTTAAGGGAGTCAATTAAGACTTGTTTTGATGGTAGCTCTTCTTCATCGTTGTCTGGGAGCATTACTGTTCCTTGTGTACAGTCTAGTGTTTCGTGGCTGGTTACTGTTACTTTTATTTCATTTATGTTGGTTATTTGTAGAAAGGTTGTTGATTGGGCTTTGGTTGTTGTTTGTATGAGCCACTCATTGTTTATGATATGTCTACATTCCATGTCTTGTGTGGGGTGTATATTTAATAATTTGTTCTCTAAAATGGCTGGTGAGATCTGCTTTTCTGCTTTTAATATTAAAAATCTGGACCAATTGTCTGGTCCAAAAATATGTTCAAAATGAACTAGTGTTGGACTGAGTCAATAGTTATTTCTTTTCAGTTTTTTCACATTCATCGGTGATGAGCTCTTGTGTTGATGGGGTTTTAGGGGGATTACTTGTCTCTATTTTAGAGTTATTGTCCTTTATGTATAGTTCCAGTGTTACAATACTGGAGTTTACCAATTTGTTTTTATTTGTTTCTTTTAGGAGTTTCTAAACTCTCTGAGTCTTTAGGAACTGATATTTTACTCAGAACAGGATGTTCCGTTGTAGCGTTTATATCTATGCTAAGGAGATTCGGGAGTGATGTTCCATTAGTCATCGACTGTGCCAGAATTTTACCATCATGGGGTCCAAGGGTACTACAGTGATATCTTCATGACTACTTTGCATAAAGGATATATAAAAAAAAGAATAATAATAATAAATCTTGAAAAGATATCATTGGATTTTTATGAAGTTGAATGTTCCACTAATGGCACAAGTGGGAACTGACTCCCAAATGTCTGCGTCCCAACCCCACCCCAAAAGGGGGTTGGTACATCATGATTAGTATGGCCCAAGTGTAAGCAAAACCCACTTGCTAGGATTGAGAGTATTGTCATAATACAGTCATCCCCGTCCTAATCACAATATGGGCTAACCAGACAGAAAGCCGAGAGTCCTATTCCTAGAACCAGGCCCCCCTGGAATCCGGGGTCCAGCTCCACAGAATAGTTCCGCCTGAAAAACCAGGTCTGAACATTATCAGGTAGATGATGGTTCTACCACACTTTCCACTATTTAACTTCAGATTCAACCTCACTCCATGCTATGATATGTTTTCCTATTTATTCATTTTGGTAATTTTGACGCAAGTGGAAAAATCCACAAAATTATTCCTAAAGTGTATATTATATATTAGGGACACTTGGGGTCAAACTTAGAAAAAAAAAAATAGATCCCTAGGTTCGAGAGCCCCCTCACCACATCAAGGTGGTCCCAATTTGAGGGGGACTGATTATTGGTGCTTGGAATCTTTATTATCACCATAGTTTTGTAGTGACTTGAACAGATAACTGTGAGTGTATTTGTATGGGTAGCAATTCAGTGTTTTGATTTTTAGGGCTGTTGGGAATGTGACTCCAAGTCAGCCACTTGTCTTACTGGAGACAAGGTGTACCTGTTGGTATTTGGTTTCAATCCTTTGATGCTTTTGAAAAACTACTAGAAATCTATATGGCAACAGCATATGGTGTAGTATGGCTGGATAAGGTACTCGTGACAAATGTTGGTATACAGGTATATGTAAATTAATGTTTTATGTATCCTTATAATGAATTGTAATACAGGTGAGCTATGGAGGATGTTAGCAGAGAATTTGGAACAATAAAATGGGTTTCATTGTAGCTTTTATCTTTTACCTGGATTGCTGTCACTTGGAGATCTAGATTTATGCTATGCAGCTGACTAGTTGAACCATGTTTTGGATACTTGGGCTTGCAATACATAAGAGTGGTTTATATCACGTCCTTGTAGTACATATATGAAAGAGGACTGGACGTAGCACACTTCCTTGGTATACTATTATCAGTGTTAGATGACCATTTTCTCCCTAGGTCCAGATCTACTTTAAATTAGATTCAAGTATTAGTCAGTCAATGCCCTCAGTTTTTCAGCTTCTTGGGATTTTAATTCCCACAATCCACTTTGGTGTAAAGATTTTTTTTTTTTTTTTTTTTTTTTTGATGCATGAGGAAGGATCGTTGATGATAGCCATTCCAGTGATCTTACTCTATAATGACAGAGCGATGACATTTGTTAATATCTATCCCAATGACTCCTGTTCGAGACCTGACCATTTGTTGTTCTGTCGACTGTACTCGTATTTCAGTTGGGCTGTTGTTGAATCTTTGCTCAGGTGTGATAATTTTCCTTTTCATTTAAAGTTCCTTTGAATTGACAAGCATTTGTTCCCCATCTGTCAGTTCTGATTTTAATTGGGCTGCTGGTGAATTCTGGCACAGAAGTGGTGATTTTCGTCTTCCATTAACTAGTAGGTGCAGGAAACAGGTTGGGCTTAACGTCAAGACCTTGACTTTTTTCAGAATTTTGAGTCCCACTTGACTTTGATTCCAAAGACCAAAGGCAAACCCTCCAGACCTGTTCTGTGATTGGATAAGACCTGTGGGCTTTTAAGAAAATGTTACTGACATTATAAATATAACTTGTGCGCAACAAAATCTATCAATGTGCTTTAGCTAAGAAATGTAAACATAGTAAAGTCAAGAGGGAGTCCTGTCTCATTTTTATGTAAATGTTATAAATTTGGAGACCCTTTACAAACCTGTTTTTGCTTGCTTGCAACTATAGGTAGGCTGCTGTTGCAAAAAAGTGTTGTTTTCTAGTATCAGGTGCAATACTACTCAGTTTGCAAAGAGCTGTATCTTGGTTGCAACTAAAATGTGGAATGGTTTGCATGGTGCAGTTGTGGAATCTTCAGATCCCCAGTGTTTAAGAGAAGATCAAATTCATTCTTGCTGTCTGCTGACGTCTGAATATTTTTCCCCCCTCATATTTATTTATCACCTTTTCCTGTAACTTGTCTCACTCTCTCTGCAAGCTGGTTTCCCTGTGGAGCCAGTCCTGGGTTTATAAAAGTCTGTTGACTCTCCATAAGAGTTTTCATATAAGAGGAAGACTAATCCATTGAATTCCCTGATGTTCAGAATTCCATTTCTCTGAATTTCTCTGAGGTATTGAACCAAGAACTGTTCTACTGAGTTCCCTGACATTCTGAATGTGGGCATTACTTCAAATTTTGAATAAAAATTGGGAAGCCTATAATGCTAAGTTTCAGTTAAGGGGATTAAGAGAAGCTCTGTCATCGTGTGATTTGATGTAATGACATTCATCATGATATGCTTAAACACCTTCCAGAACTTGCCAAGTGATTCCTTCTTAAACCTAACAAAAATGGGAGACTGGCATTCTTCCTCCTTCCTGGGAGGTTGCAAATGTTGCCCCCATCAGGAAACGTCTTCAAATTCCACATTGCCCCACAAGCAACATGCCAGTATCACTTTAAAAGTTGTGTGCAGGTTATTTTATAAGATGGAAAATTCCAGATTAATGTGGCATTTATGGAATAATGGTTTGTCCTCTGTTCATTATGGTTTTAGGAAATACTGATCCACCTTAGATCCTGTACTGAGATTATCAACTCAGATTCAACAGGGGTGTGCTAATCATTGCCAGACAATTGGAGTCTTATATTTTTAAAAGCTTATAATACTATGTACCAATTTGGATGACTGAATGACAGCATGAGGTGGAAATTCAAAGTAATAAGATTATTTTCGTTAGATATTGTCTATATGACAAGTATATTAAGGTTAGAATTTGCAGTACCTTATCAGACCCTTATGAGTTTAGAGTAAGGGGTCCCACAAGGCAGTTGTCCTGTGTCACTTTTTTGGGGGGTGGGTTATTAACAGCACACTTGAATCTGTCTTTCCAGTCAAAGATTCACTGTTTGTTGAGACTCATCTGCATTACTGCTAACAATGCTGTATTTGCAATTGATTTGCAAAGGTCAGTTAATGCTGTAAGTAAGTGGTTTCATATTTTGTTTTTCGTAAACTATGGCTGGTCAGTTCACCAGGAGCACTAGTAAGGAAAGTGCTCCTAATCTTAAAGATACCTTCATTATCCTAGGAGAAGGAAGTTAAATTTTTGGGACTTATTTTTCACAGCAACTTAATGGCATGTGGTAGAACATTTAGGAGGCAAATATACGCTGCAATCTGTACTGATCACTCGTAATAATGAGTGATCAGTACAGGTCATCTGATAGCAGACGTTTCACCTCTACCCAGCAAAGCCTTTGATTGCACAATAAAATGTTAGCAGGCAAAATTTATAGTATGATATGGTGACAAATAAGATTAAATATGAAACTGGACAAAATAAATATATAAGGAGAAATGAAGCAGTGACAGGGAATCTTGCATTAAAGTGAAAAAGTATGTAGCAGACACAATTTGAAGTTTGAATTGTAAAGGAAATTTTCAGAGCAATGCTGTAATTCAAGAGAAATTTATATAAAAATGATAAAAATTTAATAGAAATAGCTTTCGTACAACTGTTATCACTACAGATTCAACTGTAATTAATACATACACGTTACAGTCTAATCAGCATATTGGGAAATTGCATATTAGTGCATATTTTGCAAGCAAAAAAAAAAAAAAAAAAGATGCCACAAATATGGTTTGGTTTGGGTTAAATTTGAGCAAAGTCAGTTACATTCTCTCTCTCTCTCTCTCTCTCTCTCTCTCTCTCTCTCTCTCTCTCTCTCTCTCTCTCTCTCTCTCTCTCTCTCTCTCTCTCTCTCTTCTTCTAACTGTGTGAGAGATAGGTTCAAAACATTTGGTTATTCAAGGTATAATGTGAAAGTTTTATGCTATGGTCATTAGTAAACTGAATCTCAATCAATCCTCTTGAACACACAGTAGTTATGTATGACGTCAAAATGGTTATAAATATGGTTATGGCATTCTAATGGTTAGGGAATGAACTGGGAAAATAAGTATACCTCAGTTTTACCAGACCACTGAGCTGACTAACAGCTCTCCGATAATATGGACGTTTGGAAGGAGACCCATATATCAAAAAGGCACAAGAATATGTTTGATCCTGCCTTGTAATTGGAAAAAATTTTACTGTCACATCCTATATATTTAAAGGGAATGAAAGCAGAGAGGCCAAGGTGTGGATGTTTAGGAGGAAGGGCCTGACGAATGGTTCCTACTTGCTTGCAGGTAATATCTAGGCATATGTATGGCTTGTTATACGAATTACAGGCCAGCTTAATATACAGATATAGTATCGTAAATTTAAAACTTCCATATGGGGAATAATTTACTGACATACTCATGTTTTTAAGTAAAGAGGGGTTATTTTTATCATGCCTCCGTCATTTTACGCTTATCACTCACCCCAGTTCGGCAGGTGAAAGAGGCCATATGACGTCATCGATTTTAGCAGATATCGAATCCTTATTAAGAAACTAAATACATTTTCATGCTCGATTTACAATAAACTATATATTAGGAACTTGCTTGATATTGTTCATGTGATTTTTGTTAATAAATATTTGAAAAGAGCTCTACAAAATCTCATTTTTCGAACAAGAACCATCGGCTCCGTCTTAAACGTGCAGAGTGAAAACCCTTCATATATTCAAATTAATCGCCTAAAAAGCCATAAAAATGCTTAGAATGAATAAATTAACGTATATTTCACTCATTGCGTGCTCACAAGCACGCTCTGGCACTCATATACGCAATCGATGTGAGTAAACCACGGGTTTAAAAAGTGGTTTCTGGCAACCCTTTGTTTACATTGACAGGGGAAGGCTGAATGGAGGTAAGGCACGTCTCTCTTACTTCGTTATTTTCGTGGTAATTTACGTAATTAAAGGATGAAAGCGAACGGAAACCGAAAGATAAATTAATTAACATGGCTGCTTTAATCTAGGATAGTAATTACCGAAGGGTAATGACTTTTAATGCGTAAAATATGGTAGTTAAATAAGACTGCCTCTCTCTACCTGTCATAGGTTGGAGAAGCTCGAAGCTTATTTGAGCTTTTTTATTTGATTATTTGAATTAATTCCTTAATTAATTACCATTAATGAACTTATTTAGGATAATAATACCCATGGCTAGCTGTAATGAACCCGGGATGAGGCTGTGTGGCTAGAAACCTCTGTGGCTTAATGCCCCTATCTTGGAATGACCGAGGACGTCAATTATAATTAGAGTCATTAATATACTAATAGTAATTAATAGTAATACTCTAATTAATAGTAATTAATAGCAACACCCGAGTCCTGGTTAATTAATAGCTATTATTTAGCCATGTTTATTTAGTTTGGCCAATATTTACCTTGGGCCATTGGTGAGTGGGCATAGTAACAACAAGCCTTAGGGCCAGGGTATCATCAAAGAATTCGGGACAATTTTGAGAAATGGAACAATGTTGGGGCAGTTTTATACCCCCCGGTTTGGTCGTGGCAAACAGAGGCCGCTTCCGGTAGTTTATTTCTGTAGTTACAAAGCTAAATTTCACTAGCAATAATTAAGTCTTATTGGGGTACCGTACTGGTAAGCTAGACCTGAGTAATGAGCCACTAAGATATGAACTTGGGATTCTACAGGATTTCTAGTTATTTAGCACATTATATTGAAGGATGTTTTGGTTTGAATTGACAAACAAATGCTCGTTATGTTGCTTGTCTTGTAAATGGAAGTATCCAGCCTAAAAGCTTTAAGTTAAAAGTCATGTCAAGGTATTTATCATCAAGGTATTTATCATATGATTTTGGTATGACTTTTAACTTAAAGTTTATAGGCTATATGCTAGATACATCCAACTGCAGGTTAGTTAAGTTGCTACTTTGTATATGGAAGTATCTAGCCCACAACCTATAAGCTTTGTTAAAAGTCATATCAAGGTATTTATCTCATAAAATTGATATTGTTTTCCAATTTCAGTTCACTATCTTGGTATTAGTTTCACCATTCTTACAAAAAAAACTATTATATTTGCCAATTACTAATGGATTTTTATAGTTTTTGAGTAAAATATAATATTGATGTTTAAAGTGGTCTGTATTATATTAACGATAAAATTGTTTCTCAATGCTGAATAATGTGTCAGAAATTGGCACATTAAACTAACTTCATAGATCCTCAAAAAGAAAGGTTAAGCTTCCAATACCATAAGTGTAAAGTAAATCAGCTTATCAGGTGTTATATAAGCATTTTTGTCCTTATACAGTAGGCCAGCTTACTAATTATGGATATGTAAAGCTTACTGCACCATACTTTTCCACAGAAGCTTACAGTACCATACTTTCCCTCAAAAGTACTGAATTTGCTACTCAAATGCAAGTAATTATGACAGGAAAATATCAGAGGGTAAAGTCATAACAGTAAAAATGTTTCAGGAGAAAATAACAAGCATTGTGGAATAGTAGCAGATTTGGTGAATTGAATTTTTATCATTAACATATTGATTTGCTGCTGATATGTTGTTCTGTACTTTGTTTCATTGTATTAAGCAGCTGAAATATGCTGTGTCAAACAGAAACATGCTGGGTGTGAAAAAATGACTTTAAGAGACATTGTATGAAGGAAATGACACTTTACCCACCATTCCACAAGATTTGTCTATTGTCTAGAGATTCTGAACTATGAAACAAATTCAAGATTGTGTTTAGCATCATTTGTACCAGAGTAATTATTGCCAGTTGCATTGGACATTACTGATGGGTTTTTAAAACCTTTTTCCTGAGAAAATTAGATGTAGTGCCACAGTAAATGTCTTTGTACGTGGCTTTTTTTACATGAGAAATTTAGACGTAGTGCCACAGTAAATGCCTTTATATGTGGCAGGCCACAGCAGTAATGTTTGTTTTGTTTTTTAAATACAGGGTTGAATGATGATTTGGTTCATTACTGCAAAGTAACATACTGCACTGTGTAGTTTTTATTGCCTCATAGCAGCTGTATAACCTAAGGAATTGTGCAGTACAGTTTTGTAGCAATTGAAGACTTGTTATCCATAATGATTTGTATTGAATCCTTTTTTAAAATAAGTTATTAATGTAGATTCATTTTTTACAGACACCACATACTTCAAGACCTGCAGTTGTTTAGCTTTTAAGTCGTTTCTATAGATCCATAAAGACAGTTTAATACAGTTCAAGCCGTCTGACTTAAATACAGTTCAAGCCGTCTGACTTAAATACAGTTCAAGCCGTCTGACTTAAATACAGTTCAAGCCGTCTGACTTAAATACAGTTCAAGCCGTCTGACTTAAATACAGTTCAAGCCGTCTGACTTAAATACAGTTCAAGCCGTCTGACTTAAATACAGTTCAAGCCGTCTGACTTACTTTCTAAAACGGGAAATAAGGGCTATAATATTGATGCCAAAGCTTTTTTTTTTACCTTCGTATCACTAAATTCAGATACAGCATTTGATGAATTAGTAAAGCCAGTTCCGTAATGTAGGTGAGAACTTGGCCATAGCAAAACCATTAAGTGATCTGTTATTTCATATGTATCATTTTGAGATAAGTTGTAAACATCATTAAAAAAAAAGTATTGCTTTGATAGTAAATTAAGATAGCAAAATCAGGAAGGCAAAGTACTTGTAGTGGTAGAAATTCAGAATTGCAGAGTAAACACTTTAGGTTATGTTTTTGCTAGGTAGTGAATCATGAAATTGATAGCCTTAGTTTAAGACTGCAGGTTTGTTAGCTATGAAAAATAAAGATTTGTCAATTGAGCTTAATGATGTAAACTTCTTTCTGCATGTATGAAAATCATCATTTAGTTTTTTTTTTTTTTTAGAGTACCAACATGAAAAACAAAAATAGGAAATCAGCTTATATTATGCGTTCAGATACAACTTGGGCTATATCAATTGGGTTTTGTGGGTGTATTGAAATGACTTAAAATTTGGTGAGAATGACCAGACTGCTGTTTCAACTAAGAAGATGGATGTCGAGGAAAATACTAGTGTTCGGCCTTCGCAAATAACACAGAACTCAGCCATTGAAATCGGTAAGTTTATGAATATTGTTGATGAATATGAACTGTTTTTCTTCTCTGGTTTTGTAATCTTGAAAATAGCTCATTAATCTATCAATAAATTAAGGGTCAACACAATTTCAAAAGTGTTTACATTTTTTGATGGATCAGTCAATGATGTAGTTGCTATCTGTCTAGTATTTTATATATATTTCACATGTACAAGCATGGAACTCAAGATGGGAATAAGTCAGTAAGGTTTATGCAGTACTGAAATTTTTCTTTACCCTCCAGAAGTATCAAATTAAGCAATAAATAAGTGAGCAGGGTTAGGAACTGTAACTCTTGAGTAACATTTGGATCTTTAGCCTGTAGAAAATGCTATATCAAATTTGTAAGAGGGTCAATTCCACTAGTATTTGCATATTTAGTCATCTTGTAGACAGTTAGGCGACTGGATCTTGATCAGCAGTTGAAGGCAAATATTCTCGACAGGCGGCACTGTACAGGGTATGTCGTAACAGGTTTTAAGCATTCAAAATAATGCAATTAGTTCTATATAAATGCTGCAAAAAAAGAATGCCTTATATTGTGTCTTTTGTATTTGCAAAATAACATTCTGAAACTGTCTGATACTGTGTCAAGTATCACTCGCTCACTCGTTCTCTCTTTTTTAGTCCCAAACACCTTCTTTGTTGAAGCCCCTAAATTCAAGGTGTCAAAGTGCGAAGATGAGATGTTCTACTCATTTGGTCAAGAGCTAAAGATAGGAAGTTATTTAGGCATAAATATATATATCACCGGTGGATAGTATCAACTCTGTTGATTGTGTTTTGTAAAGGTCTGTGCATTCTAGTAATACTACAGTATCATTGCAAAATTATAGGAATCCCTATCAGGGGTAGTGGTGCACTGTAGGCATCACTTAAGGTTCTTTGCAATATCCTTTTGGCCCCCAGCCACAACCCCTTTTATTACTTTTACTGTACCTCCGTTCCTAGTCTCTTTCTTCTGCCATATTTCCCACCCTTCCCTAACAGGTTTTTCATGTGCAACTGTGAGGTTTTCATCTTGTTACACCTTTAAAATTGGAACCTCAAAACTTCAAGTGAAGACGCAACGCATTCTACCCTAAAGCAGTTCTCCTGGTCTTTTATAATTTAATTACATTTTTATCTTTATTATTGGGTCAGTTTATTTGTTCTTTTCTAATAACTGCTGTCTTCTTTCTGTATTTCCTGTTACCTTCTGTTACTCCTTTCAAACGAGCACCATATTCCTTGAAAGGGTGAATTTCAAGTCAATGGCCGAGTGGGCTTGTTCCTTATGGAAAGGGTTCTTCATCTTCTGAATAATGGTAATAGCAGAGAGGCAAGTCCACAGTTATGTATATGTACATATATTTAAAGAAAAATCTGTACAGAAAGCTTTCAGGAAACTGTTCAATTCCCCTTTTCAATCTGATTGAAAAGGGGAATTGAACAGCTTCCTGAAAGCTCTGTACAGGTTTGTCTTTAATTATATGTACAGCACATATGTGGATTTGTTTCTCCATTTCAAGACCCATGCTACTATGAGTATTATTTAAAAAATAATATGTAATGATAATTTACTCTCAATTTCCATTTTAGCACTGAATGACCTCAGTTCCCAGTGCTTGGCATTTGGCCAGATTTGATATTCCTGTTCCCCCACAGGCAGAGATTTTCTCCGAGAATTAAGAACAAGAAAATAGTAAGGAATATTGCTGTGTTGAATCTTTGAAGATTTCCTCATGAACAAGGTTTTTTGTAGCATGTCTGCAGCCCCCAGCTACAACCCCTTTCATTCCTCTTAGTGTACCTCCGTTCATATTCCCTTCCATCTTACTTTCCGCCCCCTCCTAACAGTTGTTTCATGGTGCAACTGCTTTGAGGTTTTCACCCCTTTTATATCTTTTAAAACCTTTTCACACTCGATTTCCCTTTCAGCGCTGGGCATTCGGCTTTAATTTTATTTTCCATTCCAACATGAAGTTATCTTTCCTTACATTTCTTGGTGAATTGGAGTTGGAGACCACTGTAGCTTTTGAGGGGTGTGTCTTGTATTACCCAAAGACTGCCAACTTGTCATTAAGACAGCATCACCATATCTGGATAAAAATTTGCATCAGTCAAAGGGTGTATTAGTATAGCTTGTATAAGATACTTCAAGATCTAGTTTCTAAGACTGTTGGCAAAAAACATGAGTGATGCTGTATGCAAGATTAAAGCAAGAGGTTTTTGGCAAAATGTAACATCACAATCAGAAGAACATTTAAGGAAAGTATTCCAAATACCTTTACTCTTATGTCAGCAATACTGAAGGGCCCCATTTTATTTCAGATTGAGGAACTGACTCGCAAGTAAAACCTCTCGAGCACTTAAAGACAGAAGGGAAGCTGGACAAGTGGCTCATAGCTTCAAAACCTGGATGCGCTGGTAAGTACACAACTACCCTACTTGCAAACGAGTTATGTTCTGGACGGCTGTTTGTATGTCGAATTGTTTGCAAGTTGGTTACAGTAATCTTCATGCCTATATAAAGTCAATACAGTACTGTACATTTTTTCATCCCAAAACAATACACTGTACGTGCAGTATTGTAAATACAGAATAGGCATCCACAACAGAATTTGAACTTAAGGGTGGCAAAGGCGGCCGCTCTGAACACAGTTTTGATTTTCGATCCTGTTTGGTTGTATCTCTGAATGTTTGTAAGTTGAATTTTTGTAAGTTGAATGTTCATAAGTAGGGTGGTGTCTGTATTGATGTATTTAGTCACATGAAATAGAGAATGCAGTTTGTTGCATAAACATAAACGCAATAGAGTAGTAGAGAGGTAGGGGACTAATAAAACCCCGGGTGGTAGCACAGAAAGAATCAAGAGTTTGAAGGTGATATGTACTGCCCAGTACAAACACTTGATGTGCATTGAAATTGTAAAGGAGTGCAAATGAAAGTTAGACTTTGAAGGAAGTTTGAGTTTGGAGCTTGGGTGCGGTGTTCCAAGACTACGAAGTAATTTGTACATTAGCAGCTGAAGTGAAGAAGAGTTGTTGTATCGTAGGTACACTCTGTTATTTTGTAAAGGAAGTGAAAAGTTTTCACCTTCTTAAGGAGTCTCAGTACCTCTACGTAAACACTTAAATGATAATGCAAATTTCAAAAAGTAACAAATTGCCGAAGACACATTGAAAGACATTCTGAAGGAATAATTGCTATACCTTGCAAGATTTTTATCAACAAATCTGGAGAAACAGGATAGAAACCTGGTCTTTTTTCCTTATTTTTGCCAGTAGTGAGGTTTTAAAAGCTACACACCCACTGGATGACTTGTCATGTGTTTTATGCCCAGTTCCTTTACAGGTTCACCACCCATTCTGCTGAACTATTAGTGAATTTGAAAGTAGGCCTGTATTATTACAGCACAAGCTTTTAGGTGCAGGGCATTTGCACTGAATTAAGAATAAGGTGTATTATTATTTAAGTGCATTTTTACCGAATTAGGAGTCAGTACAATATTAATATACCTTTAATATTCAGGGAATTGTTATGCAATTCTCCTTTTGAAGTGTTAGAAATACAAGATTACTAGTTAATCTTCAGGGTATTTTTTTTTCAAATTATGAGTCGGAAATAGTTTATTACTTGATGGCTTGTGATACGAAGGGGTGCAGTTTTACTGAATTCCCTTCGGTATTCACGGAAAAATTGTTTCACTGCTGAAGTTGTCCTGAATTCAGGTTCATTTTAAAATGTTTTAATTGTAGTAGGAGTTTTTTCAACTTGAGGTAACAGAACACCACATTTGCTCACTTCTGCATTAATATCTGGATAGAAAATAGCATCAGTCAAAGGTTGTATTATTATGGCATGTAAAAGATACCACAAGATCTAGGTTTTTACAACGTTGGCAAGGAACACGAGTGATGCTCTTTAAGCTGAGAGTGGAAGGTTTGGCCCTAATATAATTAAGAATATTTGGGAATACAGTGGACCCCCGCCTGTTTGCTGTTCCGGATTTGCGGCTTCACCTCGTTGTGGATTTTTCTGGAACACATATACAATTATTCGCAGAAAATTCACCTATTCATAGTATTTTTCATAGAGGAATATACACAAATTGCCGTATTTTCATATAATTTTTGTGACTAAATGCACTTTTTGTGATAAAACTTAAAATATTCAGGTATAAACATTTTTAGAGGGTTTTTTGGTGATTTGAACTATCAAAATAGGCAATTATATGTGTTCTAGAGGGGTGGGGTTTTAAGTATTTGCGGATTTGAGCTATTCATGCACGGGGGTGTGGCCGGCTAGTGGTATGCATCCCCTGTGAATACCAGGGTTTGACTATACTCACACGAGGTTACAGTCCATGGCACACCATCAGAATAATTGAACCATATACCCCCAATTTCTCCAGACTCTTAAGTCCTTTTTTGTGGGTTATGTATATCAGAGAGGAAATGCCTAAATCCAGCTTACGTTTCTCAGATACATGCATTTGCTCAAGTAAAGTAGCCAGGGGATTTCTGCATTTTCAAATTCCATGTCACCCAAATGGTCTTGTCCTTATGGTCTTCAATTAATGATCCAGTGTATACACAAATAACATTCTGATAACTTGAATAGAAGGATGAATTCAGTTAGTTCTAGAGCTGGTAATCTTGGTTTATTCCAACAGGAGATTTGGAGCAGATTCCTAGCCAAGATTCTTTATCAAAACTCAAATAAGAATCCCAGTCCCAGTTTCAGAGAAAGAGCTGTAATTAGGTTGTTTGTGTTGTAGCACCTCAATTTAGTGGACCTCTGTACTTATCAGCAACATTATTATAATGATTTTTTGCTATGCTACCATTTTAGATATGATATACCCTTAGGTAAGTCTCTGAAATTCAGTGTCAGATTTAAAGTACAGCTTAATTTAGGTTAGGAACTATGTGGAGTTGATGTTAGCTGTAAGATATGTAGCAAACATTCTAGCGCAGGCTATGGTATAAGGTCTTTGTTACCTAACAGACTTTTTTTTTTTTTAGTCATCAGAAAGCCGGACCCCAAAGTATTTGTTGAGGTGTTGCTGTACTTATGACAATCTGAAATATATCATTATGCCATTTTAATATATCTGAAATTGCTGGTTGTATAATAATAAAACTATAGTTCTTGGTTCTTGTGTGAAAGACACTTTTTTTATTTTTAATTATATCCAACTTATTCTTGGTAGTATAAATGCTAGTCCATACAGTTTTGGGTCCTGAAAACGTGTATTCAGTAAATTTAGTAGCAAGCTTTGAAACTTTCTAAATTAGGTCCTAATGAAGTTGAATCCCCATTTGGGGGGTAGTGCTCTCAGCACACATCATGCAATGCACTGCAGGCATTACTTCAGGTTCTTTGCAGCGTCCTTCAGCCCTTAGCTGCAACCCCTTTCATTCCTTATATTATTATACCTCTGTTCAAATTCTCTTTCTTCCATCTAACATTTGTTTCAACAGTTTATTCAGCACTGAATGACTTCATAGCTCCCAGTACTTGGCCTTTGGCCTGAATTTTATATTTCAGTTCCACTTAATGAAGTTGGAGTGTTTTTAATTTGGCACTTGAAAGACCTGTGAGATTGAATTTTGGTCTCTAGCTAACCTAGAGAGATAGCTAACCACTGAGATAGACACTTTTAGTAATGATTATTCAGTTGCACTAAGAGTCTCCTGTCAGTTTTTTTGTGAAATTTGCAATATAGAATCATTTTTTCATCACTTTTAACATTTCCTGTTAGATTGAAATGAATTTCAGTAAGTTATCCTTAATAAAAGATTAATAATTCCTACACTTAGTGACCCCATTTATCCCCTCTTAGTAAAAGACTTGTGTATAGGATGCTTGAAGCTTAACCTTCAGTTAATGACTAAGTATACATGCAAATTTAATCGTGATGACTCAGTTATGTAGTTACTTTGAGAGCTAATGATTTTGATTTATTTTAACAGCAGATGGAACAGATACCTGACCAAGATTCCTTTCCAAAAGCAAAATAAGACTCCCAGTTCAAGAGAAAAAGGGCATGAGCTTGAAGCCTCTTGCGAGTGCCAATATCTCCCAGGATGAGGATAGGTCTGTCCCTCTCAGTGTGAACACTTGCTAGAGGGCTGCTCTGTACCCTTCGACTGCTGCAGCTGAGAGGCCTCTCTGCCTCTCTCCCATGTGGAGTACACCGAGAAGTGTGCTATTCTTTGAAGAGAGGTCTTGAGTGAAGAGGGACTCATTCGATGACTCCAGTTGCAGAAGACGATCTACTTTCCGTAGTACAGTGTGCACTGGCAGAGGATGGTCATGACGTGTCTGATGTCTCTTTCCCAGTTCCCTGAGAAAAGCCTATTTTTCACAAGAGTTGCTTTTAGGCAGAGGGCATTAGCTGCCCTGTAGTACCTTCTAACATGCATCTGGACTAGCAACGTGTGCCGCTGTGGGACTATTAGCAACAACAGTAGGTCAGTGTACCACTCAAGTCATCAGTTGTTAGGACTTAATGAATAACCTATAGCAGGCATGTCAGTTTGGCAGTTGGATATTTTAGGCTCTCATTAGATTATGGCCTGTGGAACATCGTCAGAATAATAGTACCATCAATCCCCAATTCCTCCAGACTCTAAGCCCTTTTATGAGTTATGTATATCAGAGAGGAACTACCTAAATCTAACTTATGTTACTGAAATTCAATCATTTGCTCAAGCTAAAGTAGCCAGGGCATCTCTGCATTTTCAGATTCCATTTTCCTTGAATTGTCTTGTCCTTATGAATGTAAATTACATACCAAATGTACTAGCAAATTAAAATGCAATCAACTCAGTTGTGTAGGGTGATTTCAGTTAGCTATAGAGCTGGTAATCTTGATTTATTCCAGGAGGAGATTTGGAATAGATACCTGGCAGAGATTCCTTTACAGAATTGAGATAGGAATCTGAGTCAACGCTTCAGCGAAAGCCATAATTGTAGAGATGATGTTGTTTGTGTAGTAACCCCTCAACTTAATGGACTTTTGCATACTTACGAACTACATTATTTGCCATTTACATTTGCTATACTCCTATTTTAGATGTGATTCATTTTTTGATAAATCTCTTGAATTGAATGTTTAAGTGTAAAGTACTGTATAGGTTAGGTTAGGTTAGTGTAGGTTAGAAACTATGTTGAATTACTCTTAGTCATTACAGCCTTTGAATCTGTCTCAAATCACTGGCCGTACAAAAATAAAACTGTAGCTCGTAGTTCTTGTGAAAAAGACACCATAAATATATTTATGTGTATCTGACTTATTCTCAGTAGTATAGGCTATATGCTAGTCCATACAGTTGTGGGTCCTGAAAACATGCATTCATTAAATTTAGTAGCAAGCTTTGAAATATTGTAAATTAGGTCTATATGAAGTTGAATTTCCATAGGGGGTTAGTGCTGTCAGCATACGTCATGCAGTGCACTGCAGATATTACCTAAGGTTATGTGCAGCGTCCCTTTGCCCCTTAGCTCCAACCCCCTTCCTTATATTATACCTCTGTTCAAATTCCCTTTCTTCCACCCTACTTTCCACCCTCTCCTAACAGTTGTTTCAACATTTTTTTCAGTGCTGAATGACTTCATAGGTCCCAGTGCTTGGCCTTTGGCCTGAATTTTATATTTCAGTTCCAGTTTGGGAAGTTGAAGTGATTTTAATTTGGCACTTGAAAGACTTGTGAGATTGAATTTTGGTCTCTAGCTAGAGAGGAGAGATAGCTAACCACTAAGATAGACACTTTTAATAGCGATTATTCAGTGGCACTAAGAGGCTCCTGTCAGTTTTTTGTGAATTTGCAATGTAGAATAATTTTTTTCATTACTTTTAACACTTCCTGTTAGATTGAATTGAATTTCAGAAAGGTATCCTTGATCAAACTTTATCCATTGATCCCCTCTTAGTAAAAGACTTGTGTATAGGGTGCTTGAAGCTTGATTGCAGATAATCATGTCCTTATTTTAAGTCACAAGCAACACAACCGTAATTTTCCATGTCTTGATTGTTTTTTGTTCTTCCAGGTGAATCTACAGTTTGGCAAGGTACTTTGCAAGCAACGATTGTACCATTTAGATAGCGCTCAAAGAAAATAGCAACGGTCCAGTTACGTAAACAGGAGCGGTACATTTTCATAACCCCCACAGGACAAAATTGTGGAAGAAAATAATCAAGAGAAGTTGTATAGGGCTTTAACAAAGGTACGATTTTAATTCACATAAGTAAGGTGTCTGGGGAAGTGTATCATTTTGGTGGGACAAAAGAGTTGTTCAGGTGGACTTCAAGTTATGGATTTAGAGGTTTTGGTTTTGCAGAAATTAAAAATAATGATACCTATTTAATGGAAATTGTGAATTAAAGAAGAGGTATTAAAGTGCCCCGGTGCTTAATTGTGCAGCATTTATATGTGATACCCAGTGTGTAGCTACTAAAAGTTTGATGTCAGTGTTGTTGTAGTTGTTGAGAAGGTGAAGTTTATCCATACAAGTGTCACAACGGCAGTATTAATCTGGATGTAGCCATCAAGGTGTATAAAATAATTGTATATTCATCAGTTCTTAAAATGAATATTCATTTTGCATGTGTAGTTTACGAAGGGGGGGGATATTTGTCAAGAAACAAAATAGGATAAAAAAAAATTTTTTGCCTGTTAAGTAGGAATCTGAGAATGCTGTCATGTCAGGGTGCTTTTAAAAACCACTTCAGAGGACTAAGGTGAAAGTAAATCATCAGAAGTGCTCATAGTCTAGACATGGCAGTTTGTCTTTGCATGCAGGAGGTGGATTGATGAGCTCCTTGTAACAAATACGTACAAACTTTTTAATCAAGTTTCAACTGCTACAAAAGTTACCCTGCGACTATTTTGTGTAAATCCAAGAAAAGATCTTGTATCGAGTTATAAATCTGAAATTTCATTATTTTGTAATTAAGTTTTTTAATATTCAGTTTTCAAACCCATTGGTCAAGAATGTTATTGTATTAGGTGACTTAAAATTAAAACATTTATGGCTAAAGTAACATCTAAATCTTAACAATATGTGGGGGCAAAATATTGGCAGTACCTTTGACCATGTGAAATCAGTACTGCAGAACCTGTAGCCTTTCCTGTGATATATGAAAGGTTTATATATCACATTTTCTTAGGCATGTAGAATATTGCAGTGTAAAAGTTTGTAAAAATTTTCCAAAAATTGCTCTTCAGTGTTAAATATAATCTTTTAATTTCATAGCATACAAATTCAGGGTTTGAATCTGGCCTTGTTAGGGCTTGTTAAGACACTTTATTTCAGGTGCTCAATTTTGAGCACTTGGATATCAAAGGCTTAGATTTTCATGTCTGCTCAAAAGTACCTAGCAGTACTCTTGACATTTTCAAACCCCAGTTTCCCAACCACCTTTCAAACCTTATTCTCAGTTTCCTTTCCAGCGCTGAATGACCTCATAGGTCTCAGTGCTTGGCCTTTGGCCTAAACTCTATATTCCATTCCTATATATTCCATTTGCGTGTTCTTGAAGTTTAGTAAAAAGCTTCAAGTGTCAAATACAGATTAGTTGAGGTCAGGAACTATGTGTAATTGCTGTTAGTTCATTCCTTTTATTGTACCTCTGTTCATATTCTTTTTCTCCCATCTTGTTATCCACCCTCTCCTAACAATTGATTCACAGTGCAACTGCTTTGAGGTTTTCCTCCTGTTACACCTTTCAGACTTTTTCTCTGTCAATTTCTGTTTCAGCGCTGAATGGCCTTAGTTGCCCCAGTGCTTGGCATTTATGCTTGAAATCTATAAATCAATCAGTATCTGAAACCGTACCTCCTGGTTCTTATATACAAGAATTTAAATATCTGGAAATATATCCAAGATCAGATGTTCAAGATCTGATTTGTACGAAGTTTGCAACACTGGAATCTAAAGAATATTTTGGGAAAATAATAAAAAAATCTTTGCTCTTTTGTAATCAGTACTAAAGGACTCCATTTTATTTCAGATTAAGGAATGAATGGCAAATGAAAGAACCTCTTAGACACTGTCATGAATCTGAATGAGCTGAAATTGAAGGTAAGTCTCCTCAGGAATTGAAGGCTTTCTTGTGATATATAAGAGTTGGGGTTCATATAAATCAATAATTAATTATTACAAATTTAATAGACATACTTTACAGTGTAGCAACTAAGTTTGTGAATTCTTCAATTGTTATTTTTTGGGAAAAAATTGCTTTGTTCATGAGACTTACCTGCCAGATATATATATAGCTGTATTCTCCGAAGGTCCGACAGAATTTCAAAATTCGCGGCACACGCAGTGGCCGGTCAGGTGGTTAGTACCCATTCCCGCCGCTGGGAGGCGGGTATCAGGAACCATTCCCATTTTCTATTCAGATTTTCTCTGTCGCCGGACTGTCAACACTTGTTGTCAGTTCCTCCGCCTTTTGGATTTCGAAATTTGTTGTCACTTAAGTATTTTGGTTGTTTTTTGGTATTCGACTGGATCTGTGACTTGGCATACGCTCTTTGTGGACCGTTTTTGATTTTGCTTTTGACTTTTCTTATAATTAAGATGTCTTACCTCTAGCTATCAAGTCTGTAGCTTGGGTGAATGTAAGGTGAGGCTATCGAAGACTTTGATAGTTCCTCACTCTTTATGTATGATATGTAAGGGTGTTCAATGCTCTATGATAATCGGTAATGAATGTGTGGGATTGCCTGAGGGTGAGTGGAAGATATATGAAGCCTATATGCTTTAATTGGAGCGTGATAGGCTGAGGAAATCTTCCTCCTAGAGTGCATCCTTAGTTGGACAGTCAGGGTTTTCTCCTACTAGTAACCCTGTAGTAAATTTATTACTAACCCTGTAGTTTGTTGCTGCAGAAGGTAATTCCCTGGCTCTCGTGTGGAGTCAATGCGTGCTCTTGAAACTAAAGTGAATGCAATTCAAACGCATAGTGTTAGTGCTAGTGCCCCTAGTGTTGTGGAGGGGGCGTCAGATCGGCCCTATAATGCCTCTAGGCCTGGACCTCTGTCGAACTCCCAGGACCAGGGAGGGGGCATGTCGAAAGCCGCATGAGGGTTACGGGGGCTTCCCACCGATCTGGCGTCCCTTCGGCAGGTCCTGATGACGCTACCCAGGCTGCCAGGGATCGTGCTCAGGCACGCATCCTGAAGGATTGCTTCTCGTCCTCCGACACGTCCTCCCCGCCTCGGGGTTGGAGCTCTCGGTTGGACTCTCGCCCTCTTAAGAGAAGCTTAGAGGAGAGGACGCTTCACGTCCTCTTCCTCTAGACGTTTGTACTCTTCCCCGAAAATTGCGTGGATATTCCTCTGCAGAAGAGAGTAAAGTGTTTTTCGAATGATCACTCTACTCGACCCCCCTGTCGCGCTAAGGCAAGGGCTAGAGCTTCTTCCCCTGTGGAAGGAAGTATACGTCTCTCGCCCCTTTCCTTCTCTCAGGTTCAGCCCTTCTTCCGAGAGAGTGGCTTCTCCAACGCGTAAGATTTTGTTGGGTTTGCAACAACAGCTGGATGCTCTCATGAACCTTTCAAGATTCGAATCTGCCTGTTAAGAGGTACAGACTTTCACCTTCGTCTCCCGCTTCGGGAACGATACAGAGCGTCTGTCGTCTAGAGAGAGTGTTTAGTGGCTTCCTATTCGTCTTCCCCGAGTTGAGGTGTTGGCCTTTTCTCTTGTCTCGCGCCAGGAGCGCGTCTTGCTCTTCGTGCGCTTCTCACGCTTCACGCGCTCCTCACCTTGACGCTCGGCGCGCGCCTAGCCATGACGCTTCGCGCGCGCCACGCTGTGACTCTCTTCTAGTACTTGCCACGGAGCCTCTCGCGCGTCACGCCATGACGCTCCGCGCTCGCTTCGCCGTATAGCTTCAAGTCTTGTGTTGACACCGCTCCAGTTGTTCATCATGTCGCACAACTACCCGCTTCAACATCTGATGTCCTTCTTAATTTAGCCAGTACTTGCTTCGGCAGTACATATTCTAATTGGAACGATACAGAGAAGATTAGCATGGCTCTTGCGCAAGGATGACACGCTAATCGTGAAGCGTTCCACATTTTTTATGTTTACTATACGTACTCTAGTTGACGACTTCTTCGTTCGCGGGAGTTCCCGCTTACGTATCGGCGAATCGGAACTACTTTCACCACTCACTCAAGACCCACCAGCTGCGGAAGAACATCCTCTTTCGTCACAGCCTTTGTATGAAGAGAAACTTCTTTCGTCTTCTTCTTCCTCTGATTATCAGACTCTGGCTTTTTTCTTAAGGATCTGTTTCCTGAGACTTTTCAACCGTCGGCTCCTCTCTCTCCACCTTCGCAGTTGTCTTTGTCTTAAGGGGAGCGTTTGACGAAAAAATCGGAAATAAAATTTTCTGGGATATTTTATATATGGCATCATACATATCCTGACTATCTTCTCAGAAAGTTTTATTTAAAAGTTCGCCACAGTTAGAAGTTATAAACAAAACAGTAACCTATCATAGTCAAATTACATTTTTCATATAATGTAATGATATTGTCAGTATATCGGTGGTAATTTCCTTTTAGCTATGAAATAATATCTAATGCGATCTATGGCAACCCTGTGGACATAGTACGCATCAGCGAAAGACAGGAATGCCGCAGGGCAGTCAGTGGCAGTCAGTCAGTAGCAGCTCAGAGCTTGACTAAGTAAAACGTCGCGCTGGCCAACCTCAGCCGTGTTTTGACACTCGCTTCATTTAGCTTCATTTAGCGAAGTTATATTACTTTGCAGGTCTATTTTTTGGCTTTTCATTATGTCATAAAAACATCAAACTGTGTAACGGCAAGCAAATAATTACACAGAGAAGCAAAAAATATCGTTTTTCTCAAAACTAAAGTTATCGACATTCAAACTGCATCTCCTTCATAACGCTTGCACCGTTCTCAGATACAAAAAGTAAACGAAAGCTAAATGTTTGCATAACAAAGGGGCTTCCATGGGAAGCAACACGAGACCCGCACCACGAGAGAGAGTTTTTTTCCCGAAGGAATGTCACTTCCAAGAGAGGTAGCAAGTGACTCCCTTCATCTCCAGACTCCCTTTGCAACCAGGCTTCATTTTGCACAAGCCTGGAAAGAGTGAGGGGCAGACGTTTGGTCCCTCCTACTGTTAGAGAGAGGTTACTTGATTCCCTTCCTGTCTCCTCTTTTGTTTTTTGTTTCCCAACTGCCTTCCTGTCAAACAGAAAATTGTTTGACCTGCTCGAACAGATGTTCGAGCGGAGAGCAGTGGAACAGATCTTGGACTCGGTGTTCCCCGGGATTTTACTACAGATTGTTTCTAGTCCCGAAACTTTCAGTAGGCTGGAGACCCGTCTTGGACGTCAACAGGTCGAACAACTTGGTCCGGAAGGAAAAGTTCAAGATGGAGACCTCGCAGTCAATACTAGGAGCCCTTCATCCCGGGGATTGGATGGTATCTTTGGATCTCCAAGATACTTATCTTCACGCCCCAATTCATCCACGTTCGGTGAAGTATCTCAGGTTGTCTTGGGGGACTAGACGTACCAGTTCAGGGCTCTCTGCTTTGGACTCTGCACAACGGCCATACCACGTTGAAAACACCGCTTCTCGTCCGATCAGCGAAGTTAAGCAACGTTGGGTCTGGTCAGTACTTGGATGGTTGACCGCCTGGGAACACCAGATGCTGTTGGCGTCACATTTTGCTCCGAGGGTGTTTACACGTCTCATGAAAAACGTTTCGATGCAGTTGCATCTGTCGCACGTCAGGATCTCACTCTACTTGGACGACTGGTTGATTCGAGCGTCGTCGAAGCGAAGGTATCTGGATAGTAGGACCTTCAGTTGACTCTGCAACTCGTGAAGTCCCTGGGACTTCTGGTCTGTGGAGAAGTCGCAGCTGATCCCCTCACTGTCCATTGTGTCTGGGAATTCAGATCTATTCAGCGGCTTTTATAGCGTCTCCGTCGCAAGAACGGCAACTTCTATGTACGAAAAAGTTTCGGCCTTCTTGGAAAAGGAAACATGCTAGGTGAAGGAAGGAATGAGTCTGCTGGGGACCATTTCCTCGCTGGAGAAGTTTGTTTTCTGGGGAGTCTGCATCTCAAGCCTCTTCAGTTCTTTTTGTTGGAGAACTGACAAAGCAAGGAAGACTTGAAAGAGGAATTGAGAATTCTTCCTTATATAAAGAGAATCTGTGGTGGTGGCTCGATCCAACGGAATTGCAGAAAGGGATCTCCCTCAAGCTTCTGAACCCCAACCTAGTGTTGTTTTTCCGACGGGTCGTCAACAGGTTGGGGGGCAACACTAGAGGGAGAGGAAGTGTTAGGAACCTGGAGAGAGGAACAGGTGTCCTGGCACATCGACTTCAAAGATTTGGCGGCTATCTTTTAGCTCGCCAATTCTTCGAGGTCCAAGTTTGCAATCGTGTAGTTCTAGCAAACTCGGACAATACTACTTGTTCCCTGTTCAGCCTTGCAAGAGAGATTATTCTTTGAGCCTATGCTCGCAACATTTCGATTCTCACAAGTTTTGTTGCAGGGGTCGAAAATGTTCGAGCAGACCTGCTCTGTTGGCGCCATCAACTCCTGCCGAAGGAATGGACCCTTCATCAGGAGGTTTGCCAAGATTTTTGGAAATTTTGGGGTCGCCATCTTGTGGATATTTTCACGACCTCAAGAACAGCGAGGCTCCCTCTATAAAGCTCATCTGTACTCGACCCTGGGGCAGTTGCGATAGTTGCTCTTCCCTGGGATTGGACGGGAATAGATGTTTACGCCTTTTTCCCCGTTCTAAATTCTGGGAGAAGTCATACGCAAGTTCGCGGCCTCACAAGGGACGAGGATGACTCTCATCCCCACGTTTTGGCCTTCGAACCACTGGTTCTCGGAGTTTCTCTTCTGGTTGGTAGACGTTCCGAGGACCCTTCCTATGAGAGCAGACCTGCTCATACAAACCCACTTCACGAGATATCTTTGAATCTCCCCGCTCTGAACCTGACTGCTTTCAGACTATCGAAACTTGGTCAGAGCGAAGGGGTTTTTCTGGCCAGGTGGCACGGGCCATCGCTAGAGCCAGAAGTTCTTCATCTAAAGGATATATCTAGCGAAGTGAGCAACCTTCAAAGGTTGGTGTAGAAAGAAGGGCTTTTCCTCTTCCTCTATCACTGTGAGCCAGGTTGCGGATTTTCTCCTTTACTTAAGAGAAAAACTCGATATAGCAGTTCCGACTATCAAGTGTTATCGGAGCATGCTTTCGATTGTATTCAGACACAGAGGATTAGCTTTGTCTGACAATAAGGACCTCCACGATCTTACGAGCTCTTTCAAGACGTCCAAGGTTCCTCAGCTGATTTCCCCTGCTTGGAACTTGGACGTAATGCTCAAGTTTTTGATGTTTAGTCCTTTTGAGCCTCTCCGCTCTGCATCTCTTAAGGATGTTACTCGAAAACGGCATTCCTCGCGGCGAAGAGAGTGAGAGAAGTTCGAGGCCGCCATGTGGGCTTCAAGGAACACAATGCTGTCTATTCTTTAAGCCCTAAGTTCTTGGCTAAGAATGATAGGTCTTCTAACCCTTGGCCTAGACACTTTGAAATTAAAGGTTTAGCAGACCTTATTGGACAGGAACCTGAGGGAGTTCTATGTCCAGCTAGAGCTCTCAGTACTACCTTAAAAGAACACAGGACACTCGTGGTCCATTGGATGTTTTATTGTGTTCTGTGAGGCAACCAGTTAAACCTATGTCGAAGAATGCACTGGCATTCTTCATTAGGGACGTCATTAAGGACGCACACTCTAGTTGTGACGACTCCAACTTCAAGTTGTTGAGAGTTAACGCTCACGAGGTGAGGGCAGTTGCTACCTCCATGGCGTTCAAGAAAAATATGGTACTCAGTGACATTTTTAGTGCCACATTTTGGCGAAATCAATTCGGTGTTTGCCTCACACTCTTGGCAAGATGTTTAGGTAGCATACGAAAATTGCTTTTCGCTGGGACCATACATTGCTGCTTCAGCAACCTTGGGGACAGGGGGTAACTCTGATCCTATCCCCCTTTTTAATTGTGTTTTTGTGGTTGTTGGGTCGACTACTGGAGGCAGTCTTCCCAATCCTTTGCAAACTAACGCTTTAGGTGTTGGTTAGGTGGTTAGTAATGCTCTTTTGTCCTTTTTGTATGGGCTATGATCTAGTCACATTGTGGTCACGCCCCCGTTGACAGATCATCTAGAAGTCGCCAGCTATATAGGTCACTACCTCGCTGGGGTCTCTAGTAAAGCAGAAGCAGACTAGAGTGACAGTAACCACTCAGTCAGCTACGCTATCAGATAAGGAACCAAAATAATTTTACCAATAATTGGTTTTTTCCCTAATTCTTGGCTGTCTCTACCCCCCTCCAAAGGTGGTATTCAGCTATATATATATCTGGCAGGTAAGTCTCATGAACAAAATGATATTTTAATGATAAAATAAAGTTTGTTCATACTTACCTGGCAGATATATATATTTATATTGCCCTCCCTCCTCCCCTCAGGAGACAGTGGCGTTAGAAAATCTGAATAGAAAATGGGAATGGTTCCTGATACCCGCCTCCCAGCGGCGGGAATGGGTACTAACCACCTGACCGGCCACTGCGTGTGCCGCGAATTTTGAAATTCTGTCGGACCTTCGGAGAATACAGCTATATATATATCTGCCAGGTAAGTATGAACAAACTTTATTTTATCATTAAAATATCATATTTGAAGTTAACTTTAAAGTCTTAATGAATTAGCTCTTATCAGCATTGTTAGGACTTCCAGAATAATCTTTTGCAGGCATCTCAATTTAAGCTCTGTAGTTGGTAAGTGCAGCGTCTCTTCGGCCCCTAGCTGCATCTACTTTCTTACTTTTTACTGTACCTCCTTTCACATTCTCTTTCTTCCATCTCACTTTCCACCCTTTCCTCATTACTGTTTCATGGAGCGCATTCAAAATCTGTTTACTCCCCATTTCCACTTCAGCGCTGAATGACCTCGCGGGTCTCAGGCCTTGGCCTCTGGTCTGAATTCTGTATTATATTCTATTCTAACCTTAACGAGTGACCACGTGTACACGCAATTTTATTTGCAATAACTTGGGGTGAATTCAGTTAGCTACAGAGCTGGTCATCTTGAATTGTTCCAACAGGAGATTTGGAACTCTCTTGAACTCCCTCTTTTGAACTGGAATAATCTGAAATAATCTCAGTCCCAGTTCGAGAATTCTATAACTCCCAGAGCTGTTTTGGAATAGATACCTGTCCAAAACTTCCTTTCCAGAATCAAGATAAGAAGAATCTGGGTCCCAGTTCCAGAGAAAGAGCCATAATTGTAGAGTTTATGTTTTTTGTGTAGGAATACCTCAACTTGGTGGACTCTTGATCGTATCAGCTTCATTATTATGATAGTTTTTGCTGTGCTGCCATTTTATATGTATCTGGCTTATTCTCAGTAGTTTATATGCTAGTCCATACAGTTTTGGGCCCTGAAAATATGTATTCAGTAAATTTAGTAGCAAGCTTTGAAACATTCTAAATCAGGTTATTATGAAGTTGAATCTCCTTCGGTGATTAGTGCTGTCAGCACACATCATGCGGTACACTGCAGGTATTACCTAAGGTTATGTGCAGCATCCCTTTGGCCCCTAACTCCAACCCCTTTCATTCCTTATACTGTTGTACCTCCATTCAAATTCTCTTTCTTCCACCCTACTTTCCACCCTCTCCTAACAGTTGTTTCAACATTTTTTCAATGCTGAATGACTTCATAGGTCCCAGTGCTTGGCCTTTGACCTGAATTGTATATTTCAGTTCCAGTTTATGACGAAGTGTTTTTAATTTGGCACATGAAAGACCAGTGAGATTGAAATCTGGTCTCTAGCTAGAGAGGAGAGATAGCTAACCACTGAGACAGACACTTTCAATAATAATTATTTAGTTGCACTAAGAGGCTCCTGTCAGTTTGGTGTGAAATTTGCAGTGTACACTAATGTTTTTCATTACTTTTAATTCTTCCTCCTTGAATTGAATTTCAGAAAGGTATTCTTGATAAAACATTAATAATTCCTACACTTAGTGACCCCCATTTATCCCCTCTTAGTAAAAGACTTGTGTATAGGATGCTTAAAGCTTGATTGCAGATAATCATGCCCTTACTTTAAGTCACAAGCAAAGCAACCTCAATTTTCCATGTTTTAATTGTTTTTTGTTCTTCCAGGTGAATCTACAGTTTGGCAAGGCGCTTTGCAAGCAACAGTTGTACCATTTTGACAGCGCTTGAAGAAAATGGCAACAGTACAGTTACGTAAACAGGAGTGGTACATTTTCATAAACCCCCACTGGACAAACATTGGAAGAAAATAATCATGAGATGTTGTGTAGTGCTTTAACAAAGGTACGTTCTTAATTAACATACGTAAGGTGTCTGGGGAAGTGTATCATTTTGGTGGGGCAAAGAGAATTGTTCAGTTATGGATTTAGAGGTTTTGGTTTTGCAGAAATTAAAAATGATACTGTATTTAATGGAAATTGTGAATTAAAGAAGAGGTATTGGAGTGTATTGACTGTCAGTGCCTCAGATCATAGAGTACTTGTAGGATATGAGACAAGTCAAAGAGATGGGGACAATTTTAGTGCTAAATGCTTTTACCAGACTGCATTAGAATATTGCAATGTTCTTACAGATGTTATAGCCAAGCCCAAATAGTAATGATGATAATATTTAATTATGATACATAACTATATATTTATTTTACCTTGCTAATTGAAATTTACTGTAAGGAGCCTTTCACTTTTCGTAATGAAATTTGCATTGCAATAGAATGTTCAGTTACTTGTTTAAAGACTTGTTTCCCATCTGTGCCCCTCTTATCTTTTACTTGGGACCCTGTAACCCTAAAGATTTTAGTGTCACAAGTCATTATGCCATTAACTTCTTCCTCATCTTTTCAGGAAAGCAATTGCAACCTACAAGAATAAACTGGACAAGTTTGAACACATAAATTTTGCCTTGGAATTCCACATATCCACCGTAGAAGAGGAACACAGGAAAAACTACAATTGGAGCACTCTAGTGGTCACATGTTAATCAATCTTTGATGCTTGTGATTTTCAATTAGGAATTGTATGAGTCTATATTCAGGACATATGATTTATTTAAACGTTGCTGGTTCAGTATTTCAGGATATATAATTTCCACATTCATTTCTTCCCAATTTAATTTTAGCCAACCAGCAGCTCAGTATTATTCAGGTACCTGAAACTCCCATGGCTTAATCTACCTATTAACCGTTAAACGGCGACTGGACGTATCGTAAGTCGACTAAAATTGTCTGTCGGGTGACGAATGGACGTACGGCACATCGACTACAAAAAATTTCAACCTTTGGTCAACTTTGACTCGACCGAAATGGTAGAAAAACGCAATTGTAAGCTAAAACTCTTACATTCTAGTAATATTCAATCATGTACCTTCATTTTGCAACAAATTGGAAGTCTCTAGCACAATATTTCGATTTATGACGAATTTTTGAAAAAACTTTTTCCTTACGTCCGCGCGCGGTAACTCAGCCGAACACCTCGGAAATTCTTTCGTCACTTTGTGGTAATGTTTGCACCATTTTATATTAGTCATTACATAAAGTTTTATATATGAAAATGTGCGCAATTTTATGTAGAATACAACAAAATATAACTCATAGTTGTAGCTTTTATCAGTTTTGAAATATTTTCATATAAATCACGATAAGTGCCAAAATTTCAACCTTCGGTCAACTTTGACTCTACCAAAATGGTCGAAAAACGCAATTGTAAGCTAAAACTCTTACATTCTAGTAATATTCAATCATTTACCTTCATTTTGCAACAAATTGGAAGTCTCTAGCACAATATTTCGATTTATGGTGAATTTTTGAAAAAAAAACTTTTTCCTTACGTCCGCGCGGTAACTCGGCCGAACATCTCAGAAATTCTTTCGTCACTTTGTCGTAACGTTTGCACCATTTTATATTAGTCGTTACATAAAGTTTTATATATGAAAATGTGCACAATTTCATGTAGAATACAACGAAAAATAACTCATGGTTGTAGCTTTTACCAGTTTTGAAATATTTTCATATAAATCACGATAAATAGAAAAAATTCTACCTTTGGTCAACTTTAACTCGACCGAAATGGTAAAAAACTGCAATTGTAAGCTAAAACACTTACAGTCTAGTAATATTCAATCAATTACCTTCATTTTGCAACAAATTGGAAGTCTCTTGCACAATATTTCGATTTATGGTGAATTTTTGAAAAAACTTTTTTACATCCGCTCGTTATGAATTCATGCATCATTTTGTGATAATATTTTCTCTGTTACTTTGATCGGTTTACAATTTGTTATATACCAAAATCATCGTAATTTAGTGTACAATACAAAGAAAAAAAAAAAACTCATTAGCTTTAACTGTTTTGCTCACAGAGCGATTTGTATACAATTATATATGAAATTTTTTTTCGCGCTGTCATATATTTCAATATTTATATATGATAATGATATTTTTTTTATTTCTGATGGTTGCATACTAAACTTCAGGCAATGACAAAAAAAGAGCCAAAAATGAACTCTTAATCTTAAAAACTAAGTGTGCTGTGATTTTTTGAAAAAACTTTTTTTCCGCTTCGGCGCTAACTCCCGAACACCGCCGGCATACGGCAGACACTTTTGTAAATAGAGGCTCGGCGTTTAAGGGTTAAGCATTTACGTAGACTAATTATAAGTTTAATTTCAGTTAACGTACAGCTCAGAATGTTTTAGAGTGCATAGTTTATTTTAATATCAGCTTTCAGTTTTGTGTATTTTAAAATAAGTACAGTTTTTTATTTTCACTTGAATTTCTTTGTCGGGTAGAAAGCATTGTTCCGTGATATATATTCTTAACTTCATTTTCTGATTAGTTTAACAATAGCTATGTGGCACCACAGTTTGCTAAAGGATACATAGTTGTATTTACATAAGGTTCATGAGTTCAATATGTCAAGTACTATAGTGCATTTCAGGATAGTTTTGTAATTCTTACCAATTTAAAATTAGCAGTCAGTTAGCTCAATATTTTTTGGGATTCATATGTCAATGTTAATTTCTTAACAGTTTGATAACAGCTGAAAGCAATTCAGTGCATTTCAAGATGCATAATTTTATTTTTACCTGAGTCTTATATGAGTTTGAAGTTGGTTACAGATAGCTCAAGGCGTCAGGATACATCCTTTTTTTTTTTTTTACACAAGATTCATAACTGTTAATTATTGGAACTCAAACAGCTCAATTAGTTTCAGGATGCATAGTTTTCTCTTGAATTCTTTAGCTGTGTTAAAATCTCTTATCAAGTAGCTCAGTACATTTTAGGGTACATAGTTCTTATTCTTTCTCTGCATTGTTTCCCGCTTTTACGTGGCGTCGATGTTTCTGACAACTTTCCTCCACCTGACTCGGTCAGACACATTGTCCTCCTAAAGTTGTTTGTGTCTCAGGTCTTCTCTATTTACATCCATCCACCTTCTTAGCTTCTTCAGTCTTCCTCTTGCTCTCTCTCCCACCAGGCACCTCCATCTGCATCACTCTCCTCCCTACATGTCTCATCCCTTCTCACCACATGGCCATACCACTGCAGTCTTCTTTTCTGGCCCTTCTTTGATAGTTCTACCACTTTAGTACAGTAGTTCCACTTATTCTTTCATTTTTGATCCTGTCCATTTTTGTTACTCCACACATCCGCCCGAGTGTAATAATAGGTACGTAATGTTAGAAATAAATATATCAGTGTAAGATAAGATATTAGGTAGTTGTAGAAGCATAGACTATTTTGTATCAGTAAGCTTAATATGTCTAAGGATAATTGTTCTTCGTGAAATAAATTTGATGTTACTGGTCAGATAATTGACCGCTTTCAAGAAATTCATGTAGCACTCAGATTTCATTTGCAGTATCCAGTAGGTCACTGTTCAATACATACTTGCCTGGGTGTGAAGTTCATGTGATATTATTATTATTATTATTATTATTATTATTATTATTATTATTGTTCAGTAGATGAAACCTATTCATATGGAACAACCCCACCACAGGGGCCATTGACTTGAAATTCAAGCTTCCCAAGAATAAGGTGTTCATTAGGCAGAAGTAAGAAGGAAGAGATCCCATCTATTAAAAAAAATGATTAAATAGATAAAAATTGATTCAAATGCAAGAAGAATAATAATAGGGTAGTAATGCAGTAAAAGTAGGTGATTCTTATTGTTTTCACTAGTTTCCCCAAAGTTCTTACATTATCAGTAGCAAATAGTTCATTAGTTAGAACTAGTTGATTTTATGAAATATCTTCGTGGAAGCCATTGTAGTTAAGAACAGTTTTGTGGAACTAAACCTGTGATGTATTGCCTTTGGAGAACAGGTAATATTTTCAGCTAAAATACAAATGATTCCTGATATTTTTTCTCAATAAGCCACATAGATTTTGTTAAACTAGCTGCCACCATAGTAGGGACTTGGAAGCAAAGCTCTCAATTACTCTTTGTAACCTTAATCGACAGATTGTTTCAGTTGCTGAATATCAGAGCTTTTGAGAATTAAATCCTTGATAGCTTTAAGCTCTTGCATTATTGTAGTATTATGTAAGCATTGGTACTTTTAAACTTTTAAGACATAGGTTATGCACAGGCTTTGCTTAATACAGGATGAATATTACAGCTTCCACATTTTGAAATTTGGTGACTTCTGGAGAACTTGTCAGTATTTTCATATGATTAAATTATACTCTGTGATTTTGTACAAAGCTTGCCATGATTATAAAATGTACCTTGTTAAACATTAAACAAATTATTAAAAATTTTCAGCATAAATTAATTCAAAGTTTACTGCAAGTACTGAAGAGTTATGGTATCAGGGGCAGTATTATAATCACGGCATCTCTGCATATTTCAAGACGCTGCTGGAACGTGAAGGGTCCAAATGGAAATTTTGGTACTGTTGAGGGAATTTGGTAATATAGGCACAAGATTCAATAAGTAAATTGAAATTCAAAATGCTTTTTCAAAGATTGGTACTCAAATTAAAATTGTTACTTTTAGGGTCATGTGATTTTATACAAAACATATTTTAGGTAAATGGATCTGTAAGTAAATTCTCATAAAGATTTTAATTTAAAGAAAGTTAAGTATTATTAAAAATGGCTTCTTATGTACATGAATATGTAAACTCAAGTAATAATTAAATTGAAATTCAAGATTCATTTTCAAGGGGAGTTTGGCACTCGAATTGAATTTGTTGCTTTTAGGGGTCTTTTTTTTTTTTTTTTTTTTTGCAAAAAATATTTTAGGTAAATTAATCTGTAAGCAAGCTCAAATTCAGAATTTTGATGTAAAGGAAGTTAGGTATTCTTAATACACTAATGGCTTTTTAGATATATGAATGAGTAAACTCATAAGTGCTCTTTTAATTGCCGTTTGACAAAGATATTTGTGGTATATGTATTAATGAGCATTCTCAGTTATGAGCAGGGCTTGTTCATCTTAATGTTACATTGATACTTAGACTTTCTGGAACGATTCAATTCATTTTCGTTACCAGAGCACTAAGTATTTTTCAGACTTTTGCTATAAAAGCTGAATTCTATTGGACTCCTTAGCTATTGGATAGTTGCTATTTAATTCCGTAGCTATTGGATAGTTGCTATTTAATTCCGTAGCTATTGGATAGTTGCTATTTAATTAACTGCATTCCATTTTTAAATTTATGAGACAAGCTTTCCTTGTAAGGTTTTCACAAAGGGACTGCTTTTCCACAAAAGGCGTAAATTGGAGTACAGTTAGGTTAAAGAAGTTGAACAGCAAAGTGGAAGAGATTAAAATGATGTAAAGTAAAAGAAAGATATTTGATTGACAGGGAGGGATTTGTTTTTGTTATAGGTACACTTGCCCTTAAGAATAATTCACTGTAAAGCCTTGTAAACAAGGGGGCTCATGAAGCATGTAATAATGATAGCCACAATTTTAGTTTCTCAGTTTCTTCACACATTTTGGATACTCTTGTCGCTACCAAGCCTTAGATCGAAATGGAAGAATGTGAAGTAATTCTGATGTCTGTAACAGGATTTGAATCCTCATCCAGAGTATCAGAATGAGGTCACTTTATCCACTTGACCGCAGTTGTCAGGTAGGTAACGTGACCTCGTTCTGATATTTCAAATGCAGGTCCGAATCCTGCTGAGGACATCAGAATTACTTCATATTCTTCCATTTAGATCTAATGCTTGGTAGTGGCAAGTGCATCCAAGAAAAGTGTGAAGAATATAAGAAGTTAAGAGGGTATTGTGACTATTATAATTACTTGGATAAGTATCTGGTAAAAGGTGACCAGTAGATTCTATATATATGTAAAGTATGGTTAATTTCAGCCAACAATGAAATTTCAGAAAGTAATTGTAAATGAAATCATAAAATAGTTTTGTCTCAGCTTAAGAACTAAATCATTTTAAACCATGTTTCTAGTTACATTTTAATAAAACATATGTAACTGTTAACTTGAATTGTTTGAGAAATTCATGTATGTTATTTCTGAGATATTGCTTTTTCTAAATTGTAGACTTCCCAGTGTAACAGTGTCTTGACATAGGGAGATTTTCTGTAGGTTAAGGTATTTTTTATTTTTTTAACGTTTTGTATAATTCCCATTGAAGTTCAGTAATTTAATGAAACCAAGATTCACTTGACTATTATTGTTAAAATTCAAGTAAAATTTGAATAATGGGAAAATTATTGTAATACCAAAATATGTATGTATTGATTTGTAGAAGGACTTCTGAATTTCAACTTTGAGCTCAGCTCTCATCAGGTATTGACTTTCATTTAGCTATAAAAGGTTATTTTGTGTCTTTGTTGTGTCTAAGCACAGCAGAGCAAAGTTTAAAACTATTGGAAAAACTCTAGTGGCACCAAAAATCAAGAGAATTGTAACAATATCCATCGTATCCTTAGTTATGGTATACTGTTTGGACATTGCAATCTAGGTTTGATAAACTGAGCTTGGAAAATCATATCCATATAAATTTTCCTCACAGGCCAACATTTTCAGGTATCTTTTTAAGGCGATGTAATGTAGACATTGTCCATGCTTTTATCTCTCAGCCTTCCATTCTCACCAGACTTCCCTTCATGTGACCTTGAAATTACACCCTACACTTTCAAGGGCATTTCTGCAGTCTCCTGTTAAGGCTGTTACATAGAAACACTTGGCAGTTTTACAGCTGAACTTGGACCCTCCAGAATTTGAGACTCTTGTGTTGTAAGAGCAGTTTTTGATCACTTGAATACTTGTCACCTGAAAACTTCCAGGTTTCATGCTGTTATAAATCCCCCCCCCCCACACACACACACACACACACACACACACACACACACACACACACACACACACTCTCTCTCTCTCTCTCTCTCTCTCTCTCTCTCTCTCTCTCTCTCTCTCTCTCTCTCTCTCTCTCTCTGTGTTACAGCAGTTCCGCATATTCTGTGCTTTGCCAGAATCTTTACATAGTTATCTGAACCATCATTTCACTTTACTTACTTTGTTGAAGCTTTCTTGCATGTCATATTCTCTATTGGATGGATCTTGAACATTTGACATGCTTTACTTACTTACTTACTTTCAGTGTGCTTTCTCTATTTCTCCCAGACACAGGGATGAAGTACCTCAGTCTTCAAACCCTCACACTTAAAATCTTATCGTAAACTCTTTCATTTATGGACCTGAGATTGTTACGGTATGAAATTAAGTTGAATCTTTCAATGTAAAGATATTTGCCTTTTTTGCCCAGTTTTCCAATGAATTTCAAAGTCTTCATTTTAAATAACTAATAGAGTTTTGTGAAATGATTTAAGGTATGAATCAATTTATGGGTTTTGGTACGAAATTAGGATGAATTTTTCAATGTAAAGAAAAATGCCTTTGTCACCCAGTTTTCAAGTGAACTGTAAAGTTTTTGATTAAATATTTGTGAGAGGTGTGTCATGTGATGTAAGTTACAGGTTTCATTTTTTATTTATTTTAATGAGAACTAGAGCAGTGTCTGTAAACATTCATCTCTAAACGTGAACAGATTAAAGGAAGTGAATTACTGCTCTTTACTAATTGATGTAAGTTGAAGTACAGAAGTCCTCATATATTTATACATTTTGTAAAACTGGAAAGACTTTTTAAAATAAAGGACTCCTTGGGGTCAGCACTGCAGTGCCTCCAGGAGGGAGTAATATGTCCTCAGCCAGAGGTAGTATGAGGTCAAGTCAGTCGTCAGCAGCTGAAACCAACTCAGAAGGGTTGATTGTTTTTTTAAGCTGACATCAGCTGATTTGGCCGAGATGGGAAGAGCCTTATGTACTTGTATTTTCCAAGATGTGTTTAAAATGTTTTATGAACCTGTGAAAGAATGTTTAGAATTTGAAGACTAAGAAAATGTTTGGTCAGGGAGTCCAATGGGGGTTGTGCCAATGGTTACCACCGAGACAAGCCTTAGGCTTATGTTCAACTCTTGTGCAAATGTCAGCTTGGCATGTATTGTCCTCATGATATGGTGTAGCAAACATGTAGATTTTTAAAGCCAGAATTTGGTTTCATATGATGTACAGTTGCCCAAAAAAAAGTATGTGAGTAGGTGAGAAAATCTACAACTCAATGTTTTTGGTTTTTGTTTGAGATTTTGTGCAGAATTCTCTCTCGTCTTGTTAGAGAAGTTGAGTGTATTTGATCTTGTAGAAGAAAAGGCACAATTGAGCAAGACGTGGTTATGGCGAATGTGTTTTCGAAGGTGTTAACCGTTGTACTGACAGTTGTAGCTGACAATTCTTTCCTTAGAGCTGTGTAAAAATTGACTTAAATATTTCTTGATAGGGTTATTTCAGTTGTCAGAAGTACGTAAGTGTAAAATTGACTTAATTCTTAAGAAAAATTCTCATTTGTAAATTTTTATCATGAGTTGTCACATTTTACTTATAAGTCAATTATGAGATTCCGTTTGATCAAATACTGTTTCCTGGAGAATTATAAGTAAACTTGTTGGTGTAGTACAGAAAATTTTAGCCTGCAAGGCATCATTCACTGAGATTAGAGTCTCATTTTTGCTGTTTTTTTTTTTTTTTTTTTTTTACTAGTTTACACATAACAGTTTTGCAAGATTATTTTAAAGCTTTGAATATTATTTATATCCTGCCAGATGTCTTATACTGTAAAGCATAAAGTTAAAAGTTAGGTTGAAAAGTGTAAAGTAAGTCTGTCAGACCTTGTAGAGAGAGTTATCCTTTTGGTCCAGCAAAACCTTTAATTATATTTCAGACACTTACTGTCTTTTCAAAAGGGGGTACCAGCTTGGGGCTCAAACGTCTTGCATCTTGGGCCGACATTCATTCGTGTACTTGAAATAAAGGAGGGATAAAACACCACAACGATCATGTTTAGAATAAGTGTGAGAAACCTTGCAAGTGTTCGTCACATCGTTAGTAATTAGACAACAATTAGAGAGTTGAGTGTTAATCCTGGAGGAACTTTGATTGAAATATGTAAATCTTTGGTCTAAAATTGATAAACAGAATCATTTGACAAGTTTCTAACAAGGCAATAAGACAGAATATGGCCTTTGATATATTGTAAAGGTTATTGAACTACATCACCAAATACCTTGCCAAAAAGCATTATTTGATTTAGAGTCAGTGTGAGGTAATATCTAGACTTTTCTGAATGCAAAAGGTGAATGTAGAACAAATGTGTTCCCTGTCATTTAATGGGATGAGGAAAGTGTCCTCATTTTTTGGTTACCTTTCTGTTGGAAGGTGTTATTGATAGGGAAATATTCCCTTAAAAGCTTGGTAAGATGTAGATGAATCAGATGCTCTGGAGAAGCTAGTTGCCATTTCCTTACGGAAGTTACAAAAACCCTCGGTTTGTTGATGTGATTGTTAATTGATGTCAGATTTTCACAGGTTTCCTCTTACAGTTTGTTGACAAAGAAGGTGTTGTATAGGTTGACAGAGCTTTGTGTTTGCTCTTTAAATTGGAGAATTATGTGTCTGATGTGAGGTGCTTAAATAATGGTGGTTTGGTGTACTGTTTACATTTGTGGTCTTCAGATACTGACTTATCTCAAATTCTTGGATAGAGTTGTCATCAGTAAAGTTTATTTTGCCTACTCTTAATGTTGACTTGTGTCATAGATATAGAATGAATTCATTAGTTTGTTGTATGAAACGTATGACAACGACAAATATCCTCTGCATTCTTTGTTAACTGATGTAGCTGTTTTTGCTCACAGCGATAGGCTGGCTGCTGCTGGAAACAGTTTGTCATTTTCTAGTATCAGGTTTAAGACTACGGTACTGAATTTTCCAAGTGTTTTGTTTTGGATGCAACTGAATATGGAATAGTTTGCTTAGTGCAGCTGCTAAATCTTCTGACCTCCAAATGTTGAAGATAGGAGCAAATTCATTCTTCCTTTCTGCTGACATCTGAATTCAGGTGTATCATTCTTACTTTTTATTTCATTGTATGTCTTTATTTATCACGTTTTCCCATAACTTTCCTCACTGCAGGCTGATTTCTTTTTAGAGCCCTGTTGGGTTTATTATAGTCTGTTGACTCTGTCCATTAGAGTTTTCAGCTGAAGAATTAAAGAAAGGATTGTTTTTAACATTTTGTTGCTGGGAGAAAGTGATACGAGATCTGATTTCGTTGCTTTGTCGATATTTAGATTTATAACTTTTACAGCTTTTTCAGTGCTCCTAATTGGCCTTGGCAGGTCTTACTGGGTCAGGGTAACTGTAGAAGTCACTAGAATATCAACAGATTTTGTAGTTCATATACTTGATCTTGGGTAACTTTATTTAAGACACTGGTCATGATGTAGATTAGAACTTATCCTGGTTTTTAAATTGATTTATAATATAACTCTAGATTTCAGTAGACTTGATGTAGATTAGAACTTATCCTGGTTCTACAGTGATTATAATACTATTATCCTGGTTCTTGCATTGATTTTCAATATCACTTTCCAGATTTCAGTAGATTCAGTGTAGATTAGAACATTTCCTGGTTTTTAAATTGATTTATAATGTAAGTCTCCAGATTTCAGTAGATAATTTGGAGAGGTCTTCTACCTTTTGATCTTATGGAATTTTATAATACTGTAAAGGTGGAAATTTGCCATTTTTGAATAGAAATGTACGGAAGATATTATGTAGTTTGGGATTAAATACATATTATTTTGTATGGTGGTACTTTGTGTTTTAATCAAGCCCTTCCTCACAGCCCTGTACTTTGAAATTTGAAATATCAGCTTACAATAATAGTTTTGTAGTATGATAAATTAAAGAGTTGGTCCACAGGAAAGCCTAATGATGTCTAGCTTATTAAAGGTACAGTACTGTACATCATGATTAGATTTTGTTTGGTCTTGTATGGTGGTGTATAGAATATGGACAATATTAGTTCATGGTGGTGATGGTGTATGCATTCAAACGTTATTTTATTTGGTGACAATGGACTTGGTATTTGAATATTAGATGGTTACAGTGGATGTGGTACTTACCAATTTATGAAACTGGTGACAGTGGATTTAATACTCACCAATTTATAGGTGACAGTGGATTTGCTGCTTAGCAATTTCTTGGTGACGGCGTAGTTTGGTTTTCAGAAATCATTTTGTAACAGTAGAGTTTAGTACATGATGTTCAGTCATAAATATCTATCAGTGGTATTTGGCATACTGTGTGTGCGTTGGTCCATACCAGTTGGTCAGTTTGTAACGTCTAGCTTGGGACTCATTCTGCGGATTTTTCTTTAGCTGATATGGTTGCTATTGTCATAACATGCCGCTCAGATGTCTCAAGTTTGCGATGAAGATCACTGGCTGTATCATGATCAGTTACTTCTGCAGTGTGGGGTCTGCAGTGGGAAGTTGAAACCAACATATTCTTTGGAATCTTGAATTTCAAGTCAATGCCCCCTGTGTCTTGTTCCATGTGAATAGGTTTCATCTACCAAAATAATAAGTAATAATAATAATTATGGTGATTTCAGCTCCAGTCATTGTTCTTGATAATTTGGGACTGTGTTGTGGTTCCACAATGGTAGAATACCCATATCATCTGAGTACATGATATAAAGTTTTACAACATGGGATATGTTTGATGGTGTTTGAAACAAGTCCAGTGTTCAGAAAAATGGCCCAAGATCAACTGGGATTCAGGAAGTCTCTGGTCTTTTCAGACTTTCTCTTAGAAAGTCCATTTTCTGATGGTAGCTGTGGTTTTTAGAAAGGCTATTTTTTGAGTACGTGGTACTTTCAAATTTCAAGATACTCTTTGTATACTGTTTGAGGTTTCTTGTGGTGTTTCACACTGAAAAAGTTTGTCTTTCCTGACACTTGCAGTTAGAAAGGTTATTGTGTGATATTTCCTCCTTCAGAAAGTGGGTTCAGTTGTGAAACTTAGAGGAAACCTGATTCTTCATGATATGTAGTTGCCTTTCAGTATTTGTTTTATATACATTTTTGTAAGTTCAGGGTGAGTTGGTTTCTAATAGTTTTATTCATTTACAATGTTACTGAGATGCTTTTAAAGTCTTGTAGCCTTTTAGTTTGTACTTGTGTTGCATTTAGAAGTGTGTGTTAGTCTTGGTGCTTTGGCTTCCAAGATGTTAGGTCAGAGTTTTTGACTAAAAAGGATGTTAGCCTGTTGTTATTTTTTTGGGCTACAAAGTCTCTTAATGTCTGACCTAGAGGTCTCTTAGTTACTATTTTTGCTAGAAAAATTTTTTTTTTTCTTTGGTTAGAAAATCTGTTGATTTGGAATTTCTTTGGTTAGGAAGTCTGTTAGTTCAGTTTTAGGTCTGTTAGATACCTATAAAGTTAGGTATTTTTTGGTAGTTTGTGGTTTGTTTCTGCTTAGAAATCTTCCGGTTTGGAAGAGTTTTTGCTTAGAATACCTTTTTGTCTTGGATGTATTTATAGGATTCATTAGTCACTGGCTTGAAATGTCTTAATCCTGTTCGTTTCATGACCAGGAGGTCCGTTAGTCGAGTTTTTTTTGGCTTGGAAAGCTGTAAGTGTGTGATAATTTTTTCCAAAAAGTGTGTCAATTCTGGAAAGATTCTTTTTTGCATAGAAAAGTTTGTTTGGGAGAGATTCTGCTTAAAAACTGTATCTTTGGGGGAGAATTTTTGCATTGAAAGTGTCTCGATTTTAGATAGGTTTTTACCTAAAAAGAGTTAGTGGTTGAAAGTGTTTTTTGCCTTTGTGTTAGCTCTTCGGTTTTTGCTTTGAAAGTGTCACAGTTTAGTCTAGTTATTTTGCCCAAAATGAGAGAGTTTTGTCTCATTTTTTTGCCTAGAAAGTGTCACAGTTTAGTCTAGTTTTTGCCTAAATGAGTTTTGTCGAGTTGTTTCACCTAAAAAGAGTCACAGCTTGGTATTTCTATGCCCAGAATGTGTTTTGGATCGAGGCTTTTGCCTAAAGAAGTTTGCAATTATCGAAGTAGTGATGAAAAGCCAAGATTTAGAGTATCCTAAAACTGAACAAAAATATAAAGATATTGAAACTTAAGTTGGCATTAGCTCTTTAAAGGGAAGTTTTGAGGTATAATGTCTAAATTAAAAGTATTAAACTTCCCATGAAGTTTTTCCTAACTTTTTAGGTGATCAGTACGAAACTACAGTGTTTTGTGTCTTGTAATCTTACTGTAGTGAGTATGTGAAGGTCAGTTTTTGTAACATGAAATTCCACATTTCATGGTCAGTATTAAACAGCAGTTTTCACTTGTGGGCAAATTTTAGTCATGTTGCCCTGTTTTGATAAGTATAACAAAGAGATATTATCTTGATAGTTTTATGTTTTGTAAGAAAAATGAAATGGGTATCCATAGTCTTGCAGACTTGTTCCTGTGAACAGTACAAAATTGCTTTTCATAGTCTTGTTAAAGCTGAAAGATTTTGGGAAGAAATCCTAATTTCAAACAGCCCAAAATGAATATACCAATCAGGTGCTGGACATTCCTCCATAATTACCTGTAAATGAGGTATATTTTTGCTCCATAATTACGTGTGAATGAAGCAGATTATCCCCTAATTACGAGGCAATTGGATGAACATCTCTTCCTAATTACATAATTACCTGTTAAAGAGGAAGATTTCTTGCCCAAATTACGATAATGAAAAGTTTTCCTACCAAATTAGCTGTTAATCATTGGTTTCTCCCTAATTACAGAATTACTAGATAGTTAGGCCTATTCATATCCCTAATTAGTGGGAGTGGGATGCATATTTCTCCCTAATTACATATTTATCTTTTAAAGAGGTTGGTTTTCTCTAAGTACCTGTTAATGTGGCAAAATTAGGTGGGGTTTTATCGAATTACATGGCAATTACTAGTTTAATTAGGCCTATACATATCCCTAATTACTGGCAATGGTGTGGATTCTTGCAAGGTGTATCACACAGAACCCAAACTGGCCTGGTGGTCCACGTGTAGGGTGAAGGCTGACGTTAGTCCGACCTGCTGTCCTGCTGGGGGAGGAAGAACTCAGGGCAGGAGGACAGTAGCTTTGCACGTCTCCTCCCATTTACCTGACTCAATCATTTACATTGAATGGTGGCATTAGGCCTATAAGATGAAGTGGTGGGGTGCCTCAAGGCGCGCTTGTTCCACCTGAAGGGGTTTGGGTCACTTGTCTGCTTTTGGGGGACGGTGTGTGTCTTGGTGTAATTAATTGCTTTTGTTGCAACAAGAGACTGGAGGATGACTCTTGTTGATTTGTGCATTGAAGGAATATAGTTTTAACTGAAAATAAAGTTTTTAGAATTGAAATAAAGTTAATGAGCTTTTGTTCAATTTCTTCGTGAAATTCCTGTAAAATTCTCTTGCTAGAAAGACGTCTGAAGGTATAAATTAATATTCCAGACTGCAAATTAATCTTGTGGATGAAAATATCATGTAAACTGAAAATAGCACCAAATTAAACTTATATAACTTGTAAGAGTTTCGAGTTAGTGAATTCAATTTAGTCACAGAAAATTAGTTATGAATAGATAACTGTTTTGGTGCAAGTGATGTTGATAAGGTAGGCCTAAAATTTAGCCAAAATAATTTAAAATTCAGCCAAAGTTGTTAATTACAATATAAAAAATAACGTAACATGAGTAAAAATGTGATTTTGAAGAAATACTGAAACCATTCAGCCAAAAAATGCTGTAAATACGTAAATAATTACAGTTACAACTGAAATTAATTAATGATTTATCTGGTTAAAAATAAACCTCTCTAATAATGGAGATTGGTGTTTTACAAGTTATAATTAAACTTATTATATCAACAAATTTACAAGGAATAAATCAGCCAGGAAAAGCTATTTTAAAAAAACGAAATCAAATGATAAAAATGCTAAGCAAAAATTGCCAATTTCAGTCCTAAAAACTTTAAATAAATCGGATTCATTGGAAAAATAATCGAGGAATTTTGAAATCACTACTATAGAACATTTCTACGTCTATCACAGGAGCTTATTTTCCGACGTGTTTTGGTATTTTGCCGTCAAATTTGACGTCAATTTGTTAATGTTTGTTGCAAAATTGAAGTCTCATGTTGATATCACGCTTATGAACACGTTAAAACCCCAATCTTGCAAAAAATATTGATATTTTAACGTTAAAATTGACGGCAAAACGCCGAAAGATACCGGAGAATAGGCTGAGAGAGACCCTGGAAATTTACAAAGTTATTTTAGTAAAATCCTTATTTAAAGAAAATTGCGAAAGTTTTATATATAAATATCATCCAAAATAGTTATTAAATAACCTTATTTATCAATATTTACGAGTAAATTACTCTTTGCGGCTCTAAGTCAAGAATTGTCTGGTGCAAAGTCGGTATCAAAATGGCTGAGACACTCGAGAATATATTTATCGTAGTCACCGTCTCTTTCGCTGCTTGTCCCTTCGTTTTCTATGAGGTCTGATGCATACGTAAATGACCCATTCTCTATACGAAGACGTGAGCGAGAGAGAAGGAGAGCGAGAGAGAGAGAGAGGGAGAGAAAGAGAGCGAGAGAGAGAGAGAGTGTCAGAATTTAGGTTTTAAACCCGAAGAGTTTTGAGAGAGAGTTGGGGAGAGAGCGTTAGAAACAGAGTGAGAGAGAAAGAGAGACGACTGGACGAAATTCTGGCTTGACATTTCTACACGGATTTTTCACGCCATGTTTCATGAAGACTTTCTCTGCCAAGTTAGACGTTAGCCATGAGAGTCGAACGTAAGCTTTAGGTCAAAGTCTCGGTGGGTATAACCCCATACCCCCAACCCTCTTTGGGCTCCCTGTCCCGACATCTTATAAGGCATTTTAAGTCTAAACATTCTCTCAGGGACATAGAAAATGGCCGACGCCATCTTGGAAAATACAAGTGCATAAGGCTTTATAGATTCCCATCTCGGCCAAAGTCAGCTGATGTCAGCTTAGAAAAAATCAGTCCTTTTTCGAGCCGGTTTCAGTTGCTGATGACTGACTGACCTGACCTGACATATTACCTCTGGCTGAGGACATATTACTCCCTCCTGGAGCACTGCAGTGCTGGCTTCGAGGGGTAAAAAGAATATATTTGATTTTTATTATCATTAACATAATTAACCTTCCCTTTATAAAAATTCTCGTGGATCAAAATAAAAGACTTGACGGGCATTTAGAGGATTTTATTTACTTTCATCATACATTTTATTATAATGACGTCACAGCTTGACTTGCAGCTATACTTAATGTATTTTGCTTATTACAATTATGACGTCATCTGTGTCGGGACGACCTTAACAACTTGATAAGTCACATACTACCAATGACTATCATTTACAACCACTTTGCGAAGTTTTACGCTTTATGACGTCATCAGTGGCGTGAGGACCTTCGCAAGTTGATACGTCACTCACGCTACCAATGACATTATCGTTTACAACCGTTTTCTTTGAGACGTTTATTGTTTAAGCTATCTCTTATTATAGACCTTTTTAAGGCCATTTTTTCTATATATTCGTAAGTTTTAACTGGTTTTAAATGACATTAACTAAGCCTAATATTAATGTTTTAAAAGGCTTTAACTAGGCATAATATTCATGTTTCTGGTGCCTTTTAAAAGGCCTTATATTCGTAGGTTTTAACAAGCCATTTTTACCTACAATCGTATGTTTTAGGCAAACTTTTTAAAGGCTTTACTTAGACTTAGTCTATATCCTGTATATAGTCCATAAAACCCTTTGGTTTGACCGATACTAAAACCCTTATTTCTCTAGTAAATGAGGCTTATATTAATGGTGCAAACATAAGGCTTTTCAAGTCTTATTAACGACATACACCTAGCCTTTTATAGCCTCTAAAAGGCTTGAATAAAATTGACTTTTTCTTCGCCATACTTTAAAAATGTCTTATCTTTACCTATTTTTTCTCTCTCATCACTTTACATTAAAGCTGCAACTCGTGATTGATTGAGAGAGAGAGAGAGAGAGAGAGAGAGAGAGAGAGAGAGAGAGAGAGAGAGAGAGAGAGAGAGAGAGAGAGAGAGAGATTCTTTACCAATGTGTACCACAAACAACCTTAAAAATTACGAGAAATAAGAGCTAGATTAGTTGTGAGAGAGAGAGAGAGAGAGAGAGAGAGAGAGAGAGAAGTATAGCTTAGTTTTACCAGACCACTGAGCTGATTAACAGCTCTCCTAGGGCTGGCCCGAAGGATTAGACTTATTTTACGTGGCTAAGAACCAATTGGTTACTTAGCAACGGGACCTACAGCTTATTGTGGAATCCGAACCACATTATAGCGAGAAATGAATTTCTATCACCAGAAATAAATTCCTCTAACTCTTCATCAGCCGGCGGCGGGAATCGAACTCCGGCCCATCGAATGACGGTCTGAAGCTCAACCAACTCGGCCAACAAAGGGCTGACAGAGAGAGAGAGAGAGAGAGAGATTCTTTACCAATGTGTACCACAAACGACCTTGAAAATTACGAGAAATAAGAGCTGGATTAGTTGAGAGAGAGAGAGAGAGAGATTCTTTACCAATGTGTACCACAAACAACCTTGAAAATTACGAGAAATAAGAGCTAGGTTAGTTGAGAGAGAGAGAGAGAGAGAGAGAGAGAGAGAGAGAGAGAGAGAGAGAGAGAGAGAGAGAGAGATTCTTTACCAATGTGTACCAAAAACAACCTTGAAAATTACGAGAAATAAGAGCTAGGTTAGTTGAGAGAGAGAGAGAGAGAGAGAGAGAGAGAGAGAGAGAGAGAGAGAGAGAGAGAGAGAGAGAGAGAGAGAGAGAGAGAGAGAGAGAGAACCATGTTTCAAAATCCCACAAACCTTTCAGTTTTACAAATGCCATTTTTGCCAGTCTTAAGCAGCCAAGCAAATCAGTTCCTGATTTCCAAATGACCTCGAGATTGGAACCACCCAAATTCCTTATAAAAACGGTCCATCCCCAACTCCTTTCTTGTCGCTAGCACTTGAAGCATAAGGCTACTTCCTCTAAGCAAGTAGAGGGAATGAGGAAAAAGTGTTGTTCAAATAGACACTAGTTTAAGGGCCAAACTAGGACTACCATGGGGTCATCTAGAATTTAGAACAAAGTAATCTGTTAAATTTAGGCTGTAAGGCCACAATGGGTCAAACTAGGACCACCATAGGGCTCTCTAGAACGAAGAAATCTATTAAATTTAGGCCATAGGGCCACAGTGTCAAACTATGACCACCATAGGGGCCTTTAGATTGAAGAAATCTATTAAATTTAGGCCATATGACCACAAAGGGTCAAACTAGGAGACCACATGGGTCTTTGGAATAGCTTAATCTATGAAATTTAGGCTACAGGGTCAAACTAGGACCAGCAAATGGCCACCACGGAGTGTGAACAGATTCTTAATGAGACAATGTATTTACTTGGAGTCAATATATTTGGCCTTAAACCCTTTGGCATAGTACAAAAACTAGAACAGGCCTAGATAGCAACTTAGTACTATGTCAGTTCCTTCTAGAGGATTTAGCAGAGAATTACTAAAAGATTCAAAGTTCTAGACAAGTTATCTAGATCTATCATACAGCCCAAAAAGTCTAGTTCTATTATAGAGCTCCAATGTTTACAGACATAGTACAATGTCAGTTCCTTCTGGAGGATCTAGCAGGAATGTAGTTCTAGAACACATCATCTAGAACTTCTAGAAGTCTCCCAGCTCTAGAAAAAGTCACAACTTCTAAGTCTAAAATTTTAGAAAAGTTATCTAAAGCTTCCAGGCTCTAGAAAAAATTCACCTGGAACTTCTAGCAGTCTCATTTTAGAAAAGTTATCTAGAACTTATAGAAGTGTCAAGCTCTGGAAAAAATTTTCACCTAGAACTTCTAGAAGTCTCGAAGTTTTAGAAAAGTTATCTAGAACTTCTAGAAGTGTCAAGCTCTAGAAGAAATTCACCTGGAACTTCTAGAATTCTCGAAGTATTAGAAAAGTTATCTAGAACTTCTAGAAGTGTCAAGCTCTAGGAAGAAAATTTACCTGGAACTTCTAGAAGTCTCGAAGATTTAGAAAAGTTATCTAGAACTTCTAGAATTGTCAAGATCCAGAAAAAATTCACCTAGAACTCCTAGAAGTCTCAAAGATTTAGAAAAGTTATCTAGAACTTCTAGAAGTGTCAAGCTCCAGAGAAAATTCACCTAGAAGTCTCGAAATTTTAGAAAAGTTATCTAGAACTTGTAGGAGTGTCAAGCTGTTGAAAAAAATTCACCTGGAACTTCTAGAAGTTTTGAATTTCTAGAAAAGTTATCTAGAACTTCCAGAAGTGTCAAGCTCTAGAAAAAATTAACTTGGAACTTCTACAAGTCTCAAAGTTCTAGAATAGTTATCTAGAACTTCTAGAAGTGTTAAGATCTAGGAAAAATTCACCTGGAACTTCTAGAAGTCGTAAGTTCAAGAAAAGTTATCCAAAACTTCTAGAAGTGTCAAGCTCTATAAAAAATTCACCTGGAGCTTCTAGAAGTCTAAAAATTTTAGAAAAGTTATCTACAACTTCTAGAAGTGTCCAACTCTAGAGAAAAATTCACCTGGAACTTCTAGAAGTGTCAAACTCTAGAAAAAAATTCACCTGGAACTTCTAGAAGTGTCAAACTCTGGAAAAAAATTCACCTGGAACTTCTAGATGTCTTGAAGTTCCAGAAAAGTTAAGAAGTCTCGAAGTTCTAGAAAAATTACCTAGAACTTATAGAAGTGTCAAAGCTCTAGAGGTTATCTAGAACTTCTAGAAGTCTCAAAGTTTTAGAATAGTTCAAAGTTCTAGAAAAGTCAACTAGAACTTCTTGAAGTGTCATGCTCTTTAAAAAAAACTCATCTAGAACTTCTAGAAGTCTCAAATTTGTAGAAAAGTTATCTAGTTCTGTCACAGGGCTCAAATAACCTCAAAGAAGTTACGACTAACTAAAAGGCACAACAGACTTCCAAAACTCAATCACTCGAGATTAATACAACCTCTATAAACAGACCAATCCATTAAAAAATCCTATCTCTTTTTGCTTCCTGAAAGCATAAACAGGAAGACCAATCATCCTTTAACAATACTGGTTATAAGAAAAGCAATCATACTGGTTATAGGAAGACCAATCATCCTTTATCAATACTGGTTATAGGAAGAACCATTTAAAAATACTGGTTACCACCTGAAGTTGCAAATCAGTGTATTAAATCACTGTTGCTACAATCAGAAATGAAAATGGGGGTGATTGAATATCCTGTAAGGACTCTCCAGGACAAGAATCAAGAGGATAAAGCAATACTGATGATGTAAGGAGTTAGGAGAGACAGAGTCCTGGTCCCTGTGCATCCTAGGGCAAGGAGTCTCAGGCCCTATGGAAAAGTCAAAAGCACTGGTCCTAGTATAAACTAGATGCTGTACAAAGCAGATTTCTCCATTCAGCACAGACCTGCACATCCCCAGTTAAACACTGGTAAATGAGAATTTGATCATTATCACTATTGCTCATCAGCTATTGACAATGCTTATGTAAGAAGCAAAATTGTACCAACTCGAGTGGTCAGCTCCAACAGAATACAATTACGTGTTCTAAACAATTCAAAACCCATGATGGAAAGAAGAAAATAAACCATACATAAATATTATTCAGAAGATGAAACCTATTCATATGGAACAAGCCCACCAAAGGGGCCACTGACTTGGAATTCAAGCTCCCAAAGAATACATTGTTCATTAGGAAGTAAGAAAAAGTAAAGGGAAATACAGAAAGAAAAGTTGACAAAATGCTGCAAGCAAGCAGCATAATCCAAATGCAAGGGAAGTAAGAACAATAACATAAAATTTGTTTCTGAAGCTTATCTAAACCAGCCACGCAGGGAACCTCTTGACACACTGAAATACTATTACCATGGCTGGACAACCACAAACTTCCAATTCAAGCCAAAATCCCAATGACAAAGGTTCTTGCGGCTCTTGTCATCCAAATTGGAGAACACTACTCCATCCATGGTCAAACAAATGACTTAATGTAGGTAATTACGTTACATAGCATTACAAATCACTACGTAGTTCCTTTGCAACATTCAACAGTTATAAGCACTGCCAGATGCAATGTTTGCAGTCAAAAGCAAAAGGAAATACTGGATTTCTGGCCTTGGATACATTAAATACAATGCTATCAATGCTGAGAGAACCAGGATGTGGATATATATTACATCCAAGTAAGCAACAAAAGTCTTGTCCTTAGGGCTTCTACAGCCCAAAGTATTCTGCTAAAAATTTGTCAAAACTGGCGGTTGTCTTTTTACATGGACACATATTGACAAAGACTGTTGTATAATCTTGTACAATATGCACAGTCAATAGTAGTGTGTTCAAGGTGTACATGCCATCACATCCCTGGGTATGAGAACTCGCACTCAAGAATTGGGCATACTGTTACTGAGGGGGACTTGCAGCACTAGCAGTCAAAATTAGGAATGTTGCTTCACAGTACTGGGTGGTGTAAAGGTAAAATTAAAAATGGGGTCCAATATAAAAAGGGATAGCTGGAATGAAGCCTGGAACTATAAGACAACACTGTTCACAAACAGCCTATTAGCTAAACTAACCAGAAGGTTACTGAAAGTCTCAATTATTTTGCAAAAACTTTTCAGTACAACAAACTAAACAGCCTTGAAATATCTCAGTGACTTAAAACATACAAATATAGCCTAGGGGAACAAAGCAGTGGTTGAGGACAACTCAGCGGCTAAGCCTGTTCCCCAACATCCCTTGGACACAAAGATAGTTCAAGCTGCCATTAAAATCAACTAAGACATGAATAGGACTCGAACTTGCAACCACACCACACCACACTGTCAAATCCAGGTAATACCACACAGCTACCACAATTAAAACAACAGATCATTTCAAATACGAAGGACAAAAGTTAAGGAGAAAAACAGAAGCGAGTTCAAGGGGACAAGGTACAATATGAAGAAGAATCTAAACAAGAACCGCAATACAAGTGGATGTTGACACTGGATTAACTGGGTTAAAGTAGAGGTTTGTAAAGCACGAGGAATAGCAGGCAGAGAGAGACAGGAATATGTAACATGGAGAGCACAGGTGATGGACAGAGGGCGCACGTCAAACCAAAAGCATTTAAAGACGTGAAAACAACTCAAGGCATTCATACAAGTGAGAGGTACAGGTCAGACAATTGATCCCAGACATCAAAGAGCACTGAGCAGAGAAAGTCCTGAGCAATGAGAAAACTGTATGGCAGTCTGGACACCTGGGATTACCAAAATAAAGGTGTAGACACAACAAACCAAAGACAAGGCTGGAAACATCATGCAAGATGTCATACAAAGTTAAATCTAAGACCTCACAACACAAACACCATACAAGAGAGGGACTAAATATTGGAGACACTTCTGAGAAGACGTGAGGTAGGTCAGAACAACACACAAACATGATTATATTATTCTGTCTAGGGTTAGCAAAGTCTACCGTGAAATTGACAAGGCTGAACTTGGAAGATGTTTGGCAGAGTTTGGAAAACTGAGAATTATGAAACGTTCAAATGCAGGAGATATACAAAAGCTACAGGTAACGATTATAAACAGAATGAATAACAAGATCACATGAAAAAGATGGAACAGGCGTAAACATTGTTGAGAAAGCTAGATCTTCTTGGATGAACAGGAAATATTAAGAGTGAAAATCTGTGAAAAGCATAAATTATCTTGACCTACAGTGCACAAATGTAGGGCTTGAGGAAGCAGAGAAAAGACCGTGGGACAAAATACACATCACATTAGTGACACAGGTCCAGGACAATCTGGCACATCATGTGTACTCACTTACGTAAATAAGCCAAGACTTTGATGGTTTGAGAAAGTTCTAATGTTTGAGAAAAATGACCACATGAAAAAGGAATGGAATAACTCATGAGGAAATGGAAATCCTACACAAGAACAATGCATCGCATACTGCAATGGAAGGGACAAAGACATGATCAAGACAAGACGTAGATGCAACACAGGAGCCCCTGGACTCGACACATCTGGAAAAAGTTACAAGCAGAAATAACCTAAACATAATATATCAACAGCAGTGACACACCTATCTGTACTCGCTTCTTTCAAGATCTTGTGAAAAGCTACCATTCACCACAGAAAACATCAGGTTATTCAAAGGTGGATTCATTACCAAGCACTAATTCAAGTTATGACAACAAATGCTTGTAAGTTGGATACAAAGGATAAACACTCCTGACATGAACTGGAAGTCACCAGTGAAACACCATACAAATAGACTGATGAAAAATACCCATGACTTAGACAGAAGGCTGAGCAGACTAGCCACAGGAAACTGGGAAACAAGGACGAAGATATTGTGTCCATAAACACATCATCTCAAAAAAGGAAACCTGAATGAAAGTGTTCAGACGTGCAGCCATGCACTCTACATCTTGACGCTGAAGAATCTCAAGAGAGTGCCTGGTTCAAGAGTTGATAACAAACAGCAGAGGTAAGGAACAGGTCATTACACTGCCCTACGTCTCAGTGACCAAACTTACCCGAAGAGGGCCTGGGGGAACCAGGCAGTGGCTGAGGAAAACTCAGCATGTAGGCCTATGTCCCTTGCTCTCAGAGACAGGCCAAGCTGCCACCGAAATCTACCAAGGCATGAATGGGATTTGAACTCACATCCACACCACACTGTTGGATCCAGGTAATACCACAGATACCACAATTAAAACAATAGATCATTTCAAATACAAAGGACAAAAGTTTAGGAGAAAAACAGAAGTGAATTTAAAGGGGACAGGTACAATCATATGAAGCAGCTAAACAAGAACCACACAGCAAATAGAAATGGAAACTGTATGGATGTTGACATTAGATAAACTGGGTTGAAGTAGAGGTTTGTAAAGCAGAAGGAATAGCAGGCAGAAAGGGACAGGAATATGTACACAGAGAGCGCAGGTGGTGGGCAGAGGGTGATGTCAAACCAAAAGCATTTAAAGACACGAAAACAAACGGAGGCATTCAAACAGGTGAGAGATACAGGAAGGTGACTAAACCAAGATATTGAGAGAGCACTGAGCAGAGGCAAGGCATGAGCAATGAGAAAACTGTGTGGAAGTCTGAATGCCAGGGGTACCTGTATCTAAGGTTAGCAACCATCAAAATGAATCAGACAAGGAAGAACTATAAAGTTGTTTGTCAGAGTGGAAAATTGAGACCCCAAAGTGAACGTTTCAAGTGTAAGTGATGTCAAAAATGTACAAATGAATATTACAGACAGAATGACTAACAAAAGCACGTGACAAAGATGGGACAGACGCAGGCACCCATGAGAACGCAAGAACGTCTTGGATAAACAAGAGATGTTAGTGAAGCTACGGAAAACGCACAAACCATCTTGACTCACGTTGCATAAATGCGGGACGTGAGGAAGCAGAGAAAAGAATGTTGTAGGACAAAATACACATCAGAGCATCTTGGACATTAGGTAAGTCAAGGGTACTCACAAAGGTAAACAGACCAAGACTTTGCGAGTCTGCTATGTTCTAAGGTATGAGAAGAATGACCACGCGACAAAGGAATGGAATAAATCGAGAGGGATAGGAAATCCTACAAAAGACCACACAGGAACATAGGAATGGAAGGGGCAAAGATAGGACTTTGGATATTGGAGGAAGATGCAATGGATAGGAGACTTTGGACACAACACATCTGGAAAAAATTAAGAGTGGAAAAAACTCAAACATACATCCAGAGCAGTGCCACACCAGTCAGCACCTGCTTATTCAGAGATCTTGTGAAAAGCCACCATGAATGACTCAGTATTGAACACAAAATTGCAATCCAAACTCTCACAAAATATACACTATAATGAAACAAAATACATTTTCCCGCATTTTCTTTGTAGGTCAGAACCATTGCACTACAGTAATGTGATACACTGCTTTGGTGCTGGAAGGGCAGAACCCAATAGAGAACTGCTACAAAGAAAACCCCAAATTCTAATGAGGCTTTTGAAGTACTCGTGCAACTTACAAACGACGGTGTTAATACTCTGTTCTCGAGATGGTAAGATAAAAAAAAAAGGTGAGAATAAACCTGACCAAAATCCATAATCACATCAACCTGCCAGAGAAGGTATGCTCACTCAGACTCTACTGTAAGTTGTTAGGATGGGTTTTGTCCCAAAAAGGCTGTTGGGACGGAGGAGGAGGAAGGAGGACCACTTCAAAAGAGACATCAGGTCTGGTTTTTGAAAGATAAAGATGGTAAGATTCAAGGATTCAAGAACAAAAATGACAAAGCTTGATTAGAAGGGGAATTACTCACTGTACTGTAGAGTATGTCTCAAGGACTACCAACTTCCTAGGCAAATAGGGCCCACAGAAGCCTGATGTGCATTAAAAGGATTCCTACCCAAAAGAATAATTTCTATAAGGGAAGGAGAGCCTAAACCACTGAGAAACAGGGGATTCACTCCTGAGAAGACATGGATGACCTAGCACTCCAAATAAGAGAGCAATATTTCAAACAGCAATGTGGAAACATGAGAAAAGGAGAAAAATTAAAATACTGGCAGTAGGAATAACTTGCTAGTGCAGTTCCCTAATTTGGCTTCAATCTTAGGAACATCCAGGGAACCTCTCTTAATATAATCACCTAAAGCCTTGTCATCTGAAACTGGACTTCAGGCCAGAAACAACAAGGAATGAACTCAAGGTAAGAAGATGACATCAGCAATGAAGAATCAGAATGGGTTACATCACAAAGAACAAGACAAATTTACACACCCACAAAAAATGTTGATGCCTGAGCAATCAAAATAAGATCTTCGTGAAATAAGGGATTTACAAAGGTAAACCTTTTATATACTGTCCTAATTACCATTCATATTATGGGTCTGGAATGTCTCTTTTAGAAATCACAATTTTATGAATACCTAGAAAGAGAGGTTACAAAACAAATGCAACAGATTTATTGAAAAAAAAAAAACTGGAATGCCTTAAAAAAACTCAAAATAAACTTGACACAGCGCTAACTTGTTTTATATTTTCCAAACATGAAAAAAGAGATGAATAAACATCACTGAAAAATGACAATTACACAGTAAATTGCATAGAGAATAGATAAATATATAAAAGTACACATAAAATCATATTTTTCTAAGGCTTGGTTCTTCTAACTGTACGAAGTCAGTGCTGCACTGTAGATAAATTTACTTAACCATTTTAAACATTTTTTGAAACCCTGTATGAAATGGCCATTAGTGATGTTTGGCTTTATGTCATTCCTCTATGTGAAAGTCCCCAGCAAAAGTAACAAGCATTTCCAATGTGTGAAGAAACCGAGAAGTTAAGAGGGCACAGTGGTTACTAGTGGTTACTAAAAGCTGCAGACGTATCTGGTAAAATGGGGCCAGTATATTCTAAATACAGAAACTCATATGTTCAAGGATCTTAAGAAGGTATCTGACAGTGTGTTCAGAAAAGCAGAGCATAGTACCAGCCTTTGTAAAGGTGAGGGAACAATGGAGTGAAGCAAGATCTCAAGTGGAGGCATAAATGGATAAAGCATACAAAAGACTTAAGAGTTCAAGAACCAGCATTTAATCCTTTACTGAAAATCATAGTCATGACAGATGCTGCAAAGGAATATGGAAAAGAAGGCACTTGGGAGCTGCTATGTGAGCAGGACCTTATGTTATTAGCCGAGACAGCCACAAGAAGACGTCTTAGGAAAAGCTCAGAAAGTACGGAAAAGTGGAATGGCAGAGACAGGATTCAAATCAATATCAGAGAAACCAAGTTTATGGTGAATGAGAAGACAGGCAAAAATGTCTGGCTGCATAGATGATGTGGGAGAGGCTCTGTAGGGAATGCAATAACAAAGTGAACAAAACTGGTTCTGATAACAGAAAGGGAGCAGAGGATAGGTATGGTCTGCCTATGCAGATGATGTGGGCACGGCGTAGGCATACTGCATAACTTAAATTACATTGAATGTAAAAGATTCTGTATTGCAAGATATGCCCAAACACCAAAATTCAAGTGGAGGAGTAAAGGATATTTGATCCTAAATACACACCAGAGCTAACACTGAAGACATGTTTAGTGGAAGGGCAGACCCTGAAAGAGGTAGAACACTTCTGTTATTGAGGTGACTGACTGTTTTCCATGACTGGAGTTGAGGGGCCAGTCATGTACCAAAATAGCAGCAACAATCTGGATAAAATGGAGAGAAAGAAATCAATGGAGTATGGAAACAACGGAATATGTAAAATTGAGGCCAAAGGCCAGGCGTTGGGACCAATGATGAGGTCATTCAGTGCTGAAAGGGAAATCGAGAGGAATAAAAAGGTCTGAAAGGCGTAACAAGAGCAGAAAACCTTTTACAGCTGCACTGTGAAACAATTGTCAGGAGGGGGTTGAGGAAAGTAAGATGAAGGAAAGAGCATATGAACAGAGGTACAGTAAAAGGAATGAAAGGGGTTATAGCAGCTAGGGGCCATGGAAGGGACGCTGCAAAGAACCTTAAGAAATGGCTACAGTGCACAGCGTGAGGTGCACTGATGGCACTGACCCCTTGAGGGAGAATAGGGAAACAAGAGCATAAATTTAAATCTTCTTTATAAGACCTTTGTTGCTCGAAGTGGCAGAAATAGGCACAAAGACAAGACGGGAAACAGGTAGGGTGTGACAACAAAATGACAATTAAGATTTCAAAAATGTGTTTGGTCAAATGAAGAACAGGAAAAAGGATAACTAAAAGTGACAGATACAGAAGTGTTGGGATTTGAAAGATTTCTGAGGAGATAACTACACAGAAACTCATTCAGGTAGCAGTGCAGAAAGTACAGTAATGGACAGAGTTCTCCAGACATTTGAACAAAAATATTAAATTTGTTTTTGTTATATTCTGTTGTCAAAACTTTGGACACGTCTAACACTTCTTTTAGGCTTAGAATAACACTTCTCATTATTGTCAAATACAAATATGGCCAAGACACAAAATTCTCTCATTGACAATCAAAACAGAAATCCAATCTTTTTATTTACTTCTTCTATTGAACTTAGTGTCTTTATCAAATAATTTTAATTGTAAAGAAGTGTCAAGACTGCAACACAATAATTAACAGAGTTACTTTGACTCTTAACTTTGTACTGACATGTTCCAAATTTGTAATAAGAGGTTTGTTGCAATGAAAAAATGAGATAACCAGACATACTAAAAGCACGTGTAAAGTTTGTTAAAGTCACAACGGTAAAAGTATTCATTCGTGTAAACTAAACTGTAACTACAAAACTGACCGTCAGCATGTAACTGCGATTAATTTGTATTATTTAACACAGACAGAAAACTTACAGGCAAGTATTAAGTTGACAGCAATATACAGAGAATCAGCAAATGAAAAAGGTAATAAGTATGCAATTTTGATTTATGAATTGAATCTGAACCTTATCCGGTTGTCCAGATGCATTATGTTGAGAACAGATGAACCAAACAGCTATTTCATATACTGATGGCCACACAACTTGGAAAGGCCTGACTTGAGAAGTGGCTTTGTGTTGACTAATTTGTAAACAAAACTAGGTCAAGTGGCAGTTATAAGATAAACTCCCCTCATTCATGGTACCTCCTAACAAATTCAACACTGGTTCCTCAGAAAAGCAGAAACCATGACATCAATACACTTTGTTTTAATGAAATAATATTCAGCGAAGGAAGCCTAAATTCTTCTTCTTTTCTCTCTCTGCATCTTCTCCTGCTTCTTCATGGGGCTGATGTTTCCCACAAGGCTTTCTTCCATATTGCTTCATCACAAACACACAGCCTGTCCTCTGACAGCTGTTTGTCTCTGCCTGTCAGTCAGTGAGTAAGTCAAATCTGATAGGAAGGATTCCTGCCTCTCAAAATCCACCTGGAAACCAAACAACATGCTGTAGTATCCAAAGACATCTTTCGTCTGAAAGATCTGCTATTTTCTCTACCCAAAACAACTCTCTTAAATTAAGGAAAAAATTGAAACTAGTACAACAAGAGAAGGAAGTTGACGGCAGGAAACGAACAGTGATACAGAAAAATAATCCTCTAAATCAGTTGTGATGTTTGGACCATTATCAAACTGCAGACCATTGAAAGGTATGATATTTAATGACAATGATTCTTCTAATATGTGGGAATTAATTCTATAATTACTGAAAATGATACAGATTAATGACATTATCATTAAATTTCTTGGAAATACTGAAAATGATCTATAAAAAGATTATGACAACAATGAAGATGAACAAACAAAAATCTATCAGATAAGAAAAATGTTAAAACAATATTCACCATACAGCAAAAAGGAGTTCCTGGTGAAGAGCAGCATCGCAATGCTGTACACAATGAGGGCCCTTTTCTTCCATTCTTCATTTCTGGAAGGAAAAATATGACATTAAAATGAAATTCACCAAATACAGGTCTCATCTGGCAGGCAATGGTTTGACTACCTAGGGCAGTGGTTCTTAATCTATTTCTACTGATGGCACCCTAACCAATGTAATTACCGTGGCACCATTCTTCACCATCCCACCATATTGCATGAATTACCTTCTTATTTAAAGAATGAAATCATTATCCATACTCAAACTAAAACCAGCACACCGTACATGCAGCAATATACTGTATAAATAAAGAGCATATCAGAAGAATTAGATCAACATCATAATAATTAGAGTAGAAACACTGATAATAATTATATAAAGACATCCATAAACTTTCTTTTTTACAAATGTTCGTTGAGATAATCTGGCCAAAACAAAATTCATGATAATCTTGTGGCACCCCTAGGCACTGTCTGTGGCACCCAGTTTGAGAATCACTGGCCTAGGGCATCAACGGGAATGCACTGGAAGTTTGATCTTTCATTTTGAATGGTCTTGTAGTCGAAGTTCTCAGTTCCACAGGTCCTTTATCCCTCACACTGTTGGACTGTGGAATAGCCTCCCAGAGGATGTTGTGAAGTTGGAACTTCGGAAGTTGAAGCAAAAATGCAATGCATTCTTACCCTAATACTTTTCTCCTTGCATTTTAATACATTTTCATACATTTATTGATTTTTTTTTGTTAATACGTGGTATCTCTTCTTTTTGTATTACCTTTATTGTACTTCCTTTTACTTCTTCCTAATTTTTTTTTGTTTTTTAACGTGCATTTTTTCCCATTTTTATATGGGGTAAGCACGATGCCTAATGAACACCTTAATATTCTTTGGAAGCTTGAATTTCATGTCAATGGCCCCTTTGGTGGGCTTTCCATATGAATAGGTTGCATCTACTGAGTAATAATAATAATAATAATAATAATAATAATAATAATAATAATAATAATAATGGGAACGCTGGAATGAATGACATTCCCAGGTTGCGAAGATCTGTCAGGATCGAGCTTCGCCGCAGAAATTTGGCTTGAAGTTCGCTGACTGCAACCAATCAGAATTCGCCATCCATGACCCCCCGCTGAAGCCCGTGTATAAATTCAGAAGGACCTATGCAATCTGCCAGTCCTCTACTAGCTCCCGCTGGAGAATGACAGAAGAGTCTGTCGAAACGCATCGCGGCAACAATTGTATAGAACTAACTGTATAGAATATATAAAGAAGCAGAATCCAGATTTTGACTTTTCCCCCATGAAATGACAAATATAGGCGAGCTGTTAGCACGCACCTCCACTGAAGAGAAGTCCGCAATAAGGAAAATAGAAAAAGTCTTCTACAAAATAAATGCAGCTGAAGCAGCAATAATATTCAATAGAACCTGTTTAAAAGAGGGTCTGCTGCCAAATTATAATAATAATAATAATAATAATAACAATAACAGAAACTACAGTTGAAGGATTTCGTAGAAAAGGTCTGTAAGAAGTAGGTTTGATGTAGACTATAGTGTTTGACTGACTGAATATTTAGAGAAAGTTTGATTAGTGGAGGTGTATGATTGTGAGGAGAGAGAGAGAGAGAGAGAGAGAGAGAGAGAGAGAGAGAGAGAGAGAGAGAGAGAGAGAGAGAGAGAGAGAGAGAGAGAGATGGGTAAATGAAAGATGAAGAAAATGAGTAGAGAAGTGTAAAGCATTGGACTAAAAACAAAAAAACAAAAAAAAAAAAAACAAAAAAAAAAAAATGTTGGGCAATACTACAGAAGGGGTGTACAGTAATGCCTCATCTGTGATTCAACCTGAATAAGAGATTGTAGGATTGCTGAATCACAAATGGTTTCATGGGACTGGGTAGAGGGATTCTTTCTCTAGGGACAATAATCGGAACTAGAAAAACAAAAGAAGTTGAAGAAAGATGTTGACTGGCATGTTGGAAGAGAGGAACGGGAATGGATGACGAATAAAAATATGAACTGAGCAGCGATGCAGAAAAATCACCCTCTACATCAGTTATGAATGTCCGAGAAGCAACTATATTTAGGTTATTGAAAGGTAAGATTTACAACGACCATGACTCTTCTGATATGTGGATTTTCATTGGAAATTTACTGAAAAATATACAAATCAAAATTAAACTTATCAGAAATCACCAGAAAGACCACTAGTCATGTAAGGAGGTCCACAAAAGGTTGGCAGAAGAACGTGGAAACATGCAGACGATAACAACCTTTAACAAACAAGAGTTTCTACAAACATGAACAGTTTGAATTATAATTACCTCTGCTAGCAAGAAGGACAGAGCCTTGTTTAAAACCATTGGAGATATTGGTGGGCTGCACTCAACGAAGGCCCATGTCTCAATCCTGAAAGGAAAAATCTGGCATCAAAATGAAATCCACCAAATATATATTATCAAAGCAGAGACAATGAATGACACGTAAATACACAAACCCTTAAGGGAAGTATCGATACCATATGGCCCCATTATAAAGTTAGTGACTGGTTCTACCTTATAGTCCAGTTGCCAAATGGCATTTTGGGGTGGAACCCAGTTTTGTGGTATGGAGAAGGTTTTACTGTTGATTCTGGTGCTTTGATGTGTCCTCAACAGCAATCAGCCAGATGCCACTCTAGCACTCTTGGGGAAAAAAAATTACGGGTCAAAAACAAAATGGCCATAACGCAGCATGTCGCCTTGGATGCACTGATTTGTGAAATGGAGGTAAAAAATCACACATATGGAGCTCTATTGAAATCCACGAAGCATACACAAATTATGCAGGCAGTAAACTGTCACGTAAAAATCTCATCAGTAACTTGTTCAGTCATTTTGGTTATGATCTGCTGAAACTCTCAGGAGAGGGAGTAGCTAACATATTTGTGTTCGGCAGTGAAGCCCCTCATTTACTCAAACCTACTGATGCTAGTGATGAAGCTGACATGACAGTCGTCATAGCCAAAACAATAAAGAGAGAATGTTGTGGAAAAGCAGCCAACCGGGACACATACCAAACTCGACTCACTCAGGAAGATGCAACAAATGCTTGCAGTGATATGATCCTAAGGTTGCTTGCTGAGTTGTCACCCAAACCAGACAACACAAACGCAGCTTTACTAATAGGAAACATTACAACAAGTGTTCTCAACAACAGACCAACAATGTTACAGATAACTAACTCGTGGAACCATCATGAGCGACAGTGTGCAGAATTCGGCATAACTTGTTCATATGATGAAGTGTTACAGTTCAAGAAATCAATGGCACATGCTGCCTCGAAAGAGAACTTACAATGATTGATGGACAGTAAAATTGGCCTAATTCAAACAATTGCTGATAACTTTGACGCGAACATTGCATTACCGAATGGACTGAAATCGACTCATTCACTAGCCTTGCTTCTAACACAAGTACAGGAAAATACAGATCATATCCAAGATCCAAAGACTCCTACAATCAAAAGGCTGAGAAAGGAAGACTTACAGATAGAACAAAGGTATAATGGACCCAGAAAACCCAATATGCCACAAGCTTATGCTTGTCACCCCATTCTCCCACTGCGAATATTGGCTGCTAAGATAATCACCCTTAGCAGAGCTCAATTGACTGACTACATATTCCTCAAAAAAATCGCACATGAAATTTCTACTCCAGAGTACAATGGATTCCATACAGAGATGGCTCGTAAATTGGGACACACCATCAAGCCTGCCACCAAAGCTATCTATACTCTCCTCATGGATATGAAGCCTTAAGATCCTGACACGATTATGACTGCCATGGCTGAGTCTCAGACACTAACCCAGCAATGCAATCAGTTAGTGACATCATTCACTGTTCATCAGCAACTATATCGTGTAGCTGTTGATGTCCTGTGGGCCTATCCTCAGCAATTCAAAGATCTCATCCCTCGTCTTGGGGGGGCATGCATATGCTCATGAGCTTTGTTGGTACAGTCGGGACTCTAATGGCCAATAGTGGACTGGAAGCACCCATGAATACAGCTTTTGGTGGAGTACAGAAGATGCTTACAGGAAAGAAGTTTCCCCAATGTGTATGAGCCCTGAGGATGGTGGTGGAAGAGCTCCCCCGAGATGTTATACCCGCCAGTGAGAGCTTTGATAAACTGATGGTTGACTTGGAAGAAAGGTAACTCAGACTGAATAAATTCAGTGCAAAGTGTTACTTTTTAGTGCATCTTTAACTACTAAACTGACAAGAACTTTCTGCTTCTTTGTTTATGAACAGGTCGGCGTTATTACTAATAGTTGGACATTAAATTTGTTGCTCTATGCTTCTTATTAACAGGGCTGGGAGAAGTAGAACTTCGACGATGTGGTTAACAAATCTCATCAAGCTAGTTCTGATAATGATGCAGTTTGTCAGAGCTGAGAGGGAAGGAGACTGGCCTTTACATCTAGCTGCAGTTGCTGCCATGATCCCTTATTTTTTTGCCAGTGCACACTTCAACTATGCCAGGTAGGTTCTTTAGTCAACATGATACATGATCCGAAAATGCAACTGAAACTTCACGTTTTTTTAAAAACTAATAATTATAATCAGGTGAATATTATCTTGGAGTTTTGAAATATATTATTCTTCTTATTTTTATTCTTATTCTAATTATGATGATGATGACAGATATAGTCTGTATTACTTGAGGTCGATGGAGGCTCTACCAGCTGAGGTGGTATCAGAGTTCATGAAGGGCAATCACGTCATGAGGTATAACCCTGGAATATGGAATGGCATATGGTCTGACATGTATATAGAGTCCACCTTCATGAGATATGGACACGAGGCTGGGGGCCTGGTGGGATTGACACTCCAGACATCAGCTGTCACTACATGGGCACTCAGTCTCCATGTATGCAGCCAACTTCGTATGGATGTAACTGCACTGAAAGAGGGTCAGAACAGCATTGTAGCAACAAGTCACAAGTTTTGGTCAACATTGCTAATGGCTTTATATCTTCAAGCAACGTGAATGTAGATAACTCACTTGAGACTGGAAAACAACAAATGAAGGACTTTGAAGCAGGATGGCCAACTAATTTCCATGGCCTCCCAAAGAAGAATGTAAAAACAATGACTTCTAACAAGAAGTTGATCAAGATTGATGGTAAACCTGTAATTAACACTGAAATAATATACAAGTCATTGGCCTTCAGCAATCCAAAAACTTGAACATCAAAGATGTTCTTACTTATGAATTATCTGCTGTACCATCTGCACTCTTTGATGAAAATGGTGACTTGAGATCACAAGCTAAAGCTACACTCCTAACCAAATTACAAGTTGAAGTATCAAGCCATCGCATCAACCCTCCAGATGCCTACATCATCGATGGGTGTGCATTGCTTTGGACTGTTCGTTGGCCATCTAATGGTACTGTTGAAGACTATGTGAAGAACTTCTTGGGAAGCCTCCAATACTATTTACAAACGTGTTGTGTACATCTGATCTGTGACAGATATGCACCAAATAGTACCAAGGGTGCCAGCAGATCAAACCGTGCTGGTACAAATGCTAGTCGCAAACATTCACTGACACTCCATACACCTCTGCCAGCCCAGAATGTAGTGCTAACTGTCACCTACAACAAAGCCCAACTTATCACACTGATCACCAAATATCTCACTGATCATGTAGAAGACAACACTAATGAACTTATCATCACTGCTGAACAACCTGTCCCCATATCCATCACAAAAGGACACGTAAGGACCCAAACTAATCTTCGTTAACACTCACGAGGAGGCTGATGTTATCATAGTGAATCAGTTGGTGTTCTTGGCAGCCAGGGGTGCATCAAGCATCTCTGTGGTTTCTGATGATACGGACGTCTCTGTTCTTCTCCTGCACTTCTACTGCAGAGAAAAACTCACCTGTGAGGTGATTATGCGGAGTCCCATTGCTGTAGATGTAAAAGCTACAGCAACCAAGCACAGTAATGTTGCAGAATTTCTTCCTGGAGTGCATGCATTAAGTGGTTGTGATACTACCTCATTCTTCTATGGCATAGGAAAAGCAATTGCTTTAAAAGTGCTTAATAACGGCAAGACACTGAAGTTGTTGGGTAAGCAAGATGTTTCTATGGAAGATGTTGTCACTGAAGCAACACTGTTCATGGCAACATGTTATGGCTCCAAATGTTGCAAAACCATGTCAGAGACACGCCATGATGTATGGATGACAAAAAATGGCAACTCAGAAGCTGTCAATTGCTCCAAAACTGAAGTCTCTGCCACCAACTTCAGAAGCTTACATGCAACATGTCTACAGAGCCCATTATCAGACACTAGTGTGGAAGTCGTCACTCATCAGTGAACCTCCTGAAGCTGCTGATCCAGTGAAGTATGGATGGACCAAGAGAAATGATAAGCTCTTCCCAGTTATGTTACCAGAGAATATACCAACCGTTCCAAATGAAATTTTCCAAATGATCAAGTATGCCTGTTCCTCGATGCGTGCATGTTCTACCAGCAGATGTAGTTGTGTGGGTGCTCAAATGTCACGTTCAATGTTCTGTGGTTGTCGTGCTGGAGCAGATTGTAAAAACGTTAATAATCGGAGCATATTATCACAGGAAGAAGAGGATGAACCTGCGACCAACGATGATTAACATAACATTTGAAGGACTCGAACCGTACACTATGTTCTGAGTTTATGCTACTTTTAAGCAATAGTTAATATTATATGTGACCTGTATAAATATAATGCAGGGACAAAAGTGATAATGGAAGAGAGATTAATGCTGATATATGACTCCAAGGCACTACTGTATTGCACAATCTATTTAGGTCATGGCCATACAGTATGTGGTACTTAAAAAGGAGTTATTACCTCATTTGATTAATAAGCATAATTGTATTGCTTCATTCTTATGTACCATGTCCACAGGTATGCTAAAATTATCATTTATGAATTTATCAAACTAGTGATTACTAGGCAGTATGTTATCTGGATTGCTACTGAATGTTAATAAATTGTACATACTACAGTACAATAAGGCACTGTTTTTTTCACACACTATCACTCTTTTGGACGAATATCAACCATTTCTGAGGTAGATACTCTTAATTAGTGAGCAGCAATGACTTCCTTGACCCCAAAAACATGGATATAGACATCAAGATCACCATTCTGTCAAAATTACTGAAAAACATATGTGATATTTAACATTGGCGATGTGCCACGTCGCGGCCATTTTGTTTTTGGCCCGTAATTTTTTTTCCCCAAGAGTGCTAGAGTGGCACCCGGCTGATTCCCGTTGAGGACATGTCAGAGCACCAGAATCAACAATAAAACCTTCTCCATACCACAAAACTGGGTTCCACTCCATTTCCTCTAGACTATTATGGTTGAAGGAATTTGCTTCAAAGTTATACCACTTATTCTACAACTAACAATGAAAATTCTCTCAACAGGAAAATTTTGAATTCTGACCTCTTAAGTTCATTTGTTTTGCAGTTGAAAAAAATCATGACGTCACTTTTAAAAATTAATATGCAAAATTAACAGTTGCACAGAAAAGTGATTTTCCGAATGGCAAAATAGTTATACTACCTTCTGTAAAAGTTTTTGAATTTGGTTCAGTCTTCTTGGAGAAATAAGAATCTAGTTTTGAAAAAAGTAAGTTTTGGGAAAACAGCAAAAGAAAAATATATCTGGACTTTCAAAAACCCTGAGAGAATCTGCACATCTACCTGTAGAGCAAGTTATCCCTAAGTCATTATAACCCGTTTCCTCAGACATGTCCTGTAGAGTGAATGGGATATTTTATTGAGTGACAATTATTTCAAATAAATTTTGTTCACACTTGTTTTACAAGCTTTTTCTACAATTTGTCATTCATAGTGCCGTACAATCAATGAATAAAACTGTCCATGAACCAATCTAAACATTTTTTTAGCATTATCACTTCAGGATATGTTTACTTAGGCAAAAAACACTTGAAGACTGTTAATAACTAAATCTGATCATTCCTCGAAATTTTGTGGTCAGCGCGGCCCTTAAAGCTACAGGTACAAATGCCTTTCTTTGACCTCTGCCTTTGTGTCCAGTTAGGACAGTCAAACCGAGTGGTGTGAATAAACAGCTGAGGTTCTGGACAGAGGTCCTTTATTCCTCACACCGTTGGACTGTGGAACAGCCATCCCAGGAATCCCAGCACTCATTTGATGACTGCCTCAAGAACACAGGTGTGGGCACCAACAAGAATGGACTGAAAGTGGCACCCGAGATATTTGTGCATACCAAGTGTAAACGTTACCCCTGAATGCTTCCGCATTCATTCCAACCCTCTCCTTACATTTACTCGTGACCAATAGCCACTCAGAAATTGTAGTTCAATTCACATCGGTAATCTCAACTCAGATCCATTCATAGTTAGCTTTAACAGGAATGGAATGAAATATAGAATTAAAGCCTAGGGCCAAGATTTGAAACTTATGTTGAGGTCACTCAGTGCTGAAGGGGAACTGCCAGGAATAGAGCGATTGAAAGGCGTAACAGGAGGAAAAACCTTCTGCAGTTGCACTATGAAAAAACTGTCAGGAGAGCGTTGAGGAAAGTAAGACGGAAGTGAAAATATGAACAGAGGTACTGTCACAGGAATGGGAAGGGTTGCAGCTGGGGGGAATGGAAGGGATGCAGCAAAGACCCTTCATCAGTAATGCCTACAGTGCACTGGCAGAACTACCCACGTAAGGGGCATAGCCTTTCTAATTTGTACACTGTAGAAGTACAGTGGATCTATGCCACTCAGTCTTTGATTCATGAAACACCCCACTGAAATTGACAAACTAAAACTGTATGATGTAACCCTATAATGCAGTCATAACAAAAGACACAGGAATCAGGAAAGAAGTTCAAACTTCTTTCCCACTTACTCAAAGGTTACTCCTGTTCTGACAATGATTTTCAGGTCCTAGAATTGAATTTTGGTAATGTGTGTGTGTGTGTGTCTCCTTGACACAAAGCACTGGCAAAATTGGGTGTGATGGTCTTGATATTCCTCAGGCATCAAAAAAGCAATAAAAATAGCTACCCCTGATTTGATAACAGCAACACCAGCTGCATAAAGAAACATTTTTTACCACAGTGCAGGACAAATACAATCACAACCTGAATCCTGTACATCCCAGACAATTAATTCTCATTCAGTTATGTAATTTATATTTACGACTCATAAAAATGTGAAAAAAAGCAAAAAGTGAATTCATTTGTCTGTAAAATCAAAACTGCTAACCAGTGAGTTGGGCAAATGAACCTTTTTACAAATAGCACAATTCACAAACATGCATCACCCACACACAAAAATCACAAACCAGAACCATTTGACACCATGATACTAAATATATCACAAAAATTATAGTAACAAAAATGAAAATGTATCAGTGAGGAAATTCTCCATGATTTCCTCCACTCAGAACTAAACACCTTCAAGGAGGCTGCATCTAGCACGTAAGCCAAGGGGGTTCCCCACAAAAGGGCCTGCAATGTGTATGAGCATGCCATGCCCATCATATCTTAGCCATGAAAGTTTCAACACTGAGGCCAATCACATAACTAGATAACAAGAGTTAAATGTATGCTTAACACCCTTGGTGTGTAAAATACTGACTCTTACTGAAACTTAATATCAACCTTAGCATATTACTAGGCCACATAGCAATGGGCTACAATAGAGCCCTGAAGGTAATAGTGTAAATAGCAAATGCTCCACCAAGTGCATGACAACATATAAATTCTTGGAACCACTGGATCAGATCAAATCAAAGAATAGCAGAAGTAATCCTATATAATCTACCTTTGTTCATCAAATAAAGAAAAGGAGAACAAAGTTTCCTAATGTGTGTGTATCTTACAAAACTGAACAGAAAGCAGTAAACTTTTCCCTCAAATCCAACCAAACTGTTCACATGATGCCACATAATCAATACACGTTATAATGCTGGCAGCTTTTTTAACCTGGGAGAGCTTATGACAAAAGTAGAATCTGTTTTATCTTATGGAAAGTGATTTACAAGGATATCTTACTGTATTTACTAAGTTTAACTGGTCAAACAGTATTACATTATTCCCAATAAAATGTTAAAGCAAAGGAACTGAGCTGGCAGATGTCACAAGAGGGTATATCTTTGTATTCTTGCATACAGCGGAAGAAAAGGAAAAAGAATGTGTGTCAGGATACTGAGAGATTGAAGAAGCAGCACTCCATTTGTACAGGTCTACCAACAGACTGATGTGGAGCAAATCTATCAGGCTATATGAACATACAGCCTGAAGGTGAATGCAATGGCAAAAAAAGAAAAAAAAGAGCTTTCACTAAATACAATCATCAAATAGACTTGACAATGATGGAAATCCTACTGTGCCTCTCACAAGGTTGTCCAAAGTGGACTGTTTGCATTAATGAGGAGGGGATATTGAAGGTAGATGCAGCTCAACAAGTTGAACAGCTACAAAGAAGCTGCTGGGCCTAAGAAGGGATGCTGCAAAACATCTTCAGTACTACTCAAGCCATGCAAGGAACAACACAGGAGGTACCCACCCTTGGGGAGAACTGGAAGAGATTATGGGAATTAAGCCACTATATTATCAAGTAAATCAACCAAACCACTTAGTAAATATTCATTTCCCTCCCAGGGCTGTCCAGGAGTTCAGCCAAGTGGAACGGTTCAACAAAGGTATTGATGTAAATGGAGGAGTGGCTGGCTAAGCTGGTGAATCATAGGAAGGACAATTTGACGACAGAAAACTCTTCATAATATCTAGACAGAGGCCAGAAAAATCCATGCTCAAGCACAGTGCCGTACATGAGTAGTGCACAGAGTGCACATCACTAAACATAAGGGATGGGTTGCATACACAGAAATGCAAAAGGAGAATAAAAGAAAGAAAAGGGCATATGATAAAAATGGAAATGTCAAGAGAATAAGGTACAACACTACCAAAGAGCCATGATAATTAGGTGATAATACTTATTACTATCATGACTCTCATTGTGTCTGACATAAGGATCTGCTGTTGAAAAACAGGTGTTCCATACAACTTTCCTCTAACCATGGAACTATAAATTACTTGTTTGAAAGGATGTCAGCCCCAACGTTCTACTGAGATATCCCAGGAAGTTATGCTGCCTCATACCAAGTCCCTTATTTCTTACACTTAACGACTTCAGAACAATCTTCCAAGCTGTGCCATGGATGCTGGTTGATGCTACACAGTTTATGAGATGCTCAAGTGCTACTCTGAAGAGGCAAATGCTCTTATCCTCCTTTGCAACTGAATATCAACACTCATAAGCAAACTCTTGATGAACTACACAGAAGCAAAGGTCACCCTACAACATACAGGGACACCATCTAACAAAAAGCAGCAGCCTTTGACCATCATCTCAAGCATAGAGTGTTTCCAAGACACTCTTGCAAATGAACATTGTCTATGGCAACACATGAAACTATGTGCTTTATACTTTTACAAAAATAATGTATGAGCTCTCATCAAATCCTAATATGAACCCATACCTCACTTCTATATAACTAATTACAATTCATCATTATCATTTATAATACCTCACTATTCATCAAAGTTTACTATTACATTTTAGCATAATTTGCCTAAAACTGGTACACTAGTTCCTACAGACTAAAAGGAATCACATTCTTCAATGAGAGGTACAAAACAGAGAAAGGCTGTAGAGATGGAAAAGGCATAGAAACAGGCACAAAATAACACCTTTGAGAGGCTGAAGGAACACAGCAAGGTAAAAGGAACATTAATCAAGTCTAGGGTGCTACACACAAGACACACTGCCAAAGGTGACCCTATTCAAAGTTGTAGGAGCTGACAGACTCAAGCTGAAGATATTATCACAGGTTGGCAACAGTCTGTACAGCCTACAGAATGCACGTGTGATTCCAAACTGCCTTTAATTGTTTCTGAAAACCTGAAGCGACTGTGATTGCTGCCAAGAAAGACCACTGATACAACTAACAGTACAACTGAACTGAAACTGGCCAGTGTAACCACCTAACTCAACGGAAAGACTTCCTTTCTCAACTGCCCTCTCCTAAGTCTCAAGTTCTCAACAACAAATGCACATGCAATACTTCTTCCTTGTTCCGCTTCACCTCCTCTTCCTCCTTCTACTACTACTTCTTCTTCTTCTTCTTCCTCCAACCACACAGATGTATTGAATGTACAGTCCTGTGAAGTGGCTGAGAGATTTAGTGTCCACATGCTAAAAAATATTACTATTATTACTATTATTATTATTATTCAGAAGATGAACCTTATTCATATGGAATGTACCTAGCACAAGGGCCAATGACTTGAAAGTCAAGCTTCTAAAGAATATTATGGTGTTCATTAGGAAGTAAGAGAAGGTAAAGGGAAATATAGAAAGAAGTTCTGGAGCTGAGAAGTTTGACAGCAAGGCACATTTACTGCAGATTGGTGCTGCTGTTTAGCGAATCTGGTTGCTCTCTCTTGGCAGGAAAAGGGGATCTGGGATCAATTATGAATGTGAAAGATCTCTATTAAAATGCAACTTATGAAAAAGTGACAAACAAGTGACCATCCATTGATGGTCAAAGTCATGACTGCTAATGTTAGGAGACGGAAACCTACCATCACGAACCACTCTGTCTAAAAGAGACAAATCACTGGTAGAAGCAGACATCCATATTGGAGAACAGTATTCTAGTGAAAGGAAGCACAAATGACGCACTGATTTTATCACTTATAAATATACGAGGCTTAACAAACAATACCTAACTTTTGGGCGGCATTTGCTGAAACTTTCATTAGACGTTTCTTAAAAGTAAGATGTGACTCAACAGGCACACCTAGAATAGTTAAAACTTCAGACTCTTTCAGAAAATTCCCATTAACCTGAAGGGGAGGATGGGGTGGAAAATGAGATCTGCTGATCAATAGTGGTTTCGTTTTACTGGAGTTCAGCCTCGTACCCCACCAACTACACCATTCACTGATCCAGTCCATGTCCCGACTGAGGCTAAGAGCAGCTTCATTTCTCATAAGTGGAGACTTTACTGCTCCCGCAAATGTTCATCACTGGCATACAGAACAAACTTGTTTTTCAGGCTAACCCATATTGCTTGTATACACCAAAAATAATAGTGGACCATGAATACTACCCAGTGGAACTCAGGACACAGTAGGTCTTGGTTCACTGAAGGTCCCATCAACAGCAACTTGCTGCTGCCTACCTGTAAGGAAATCTTGAAGTTATCCTAAAACATATCCACCCACTCCAAGATCCTGAAGCTTATAAATAAGTGCCTTATGATTTATACTGAAATCTATTTGAATTACTCTGCACTCAAAACCCTTATCAAGGTTCTTTTGCAAATAGCATGTCAAGTCTAAAAGAGCATAACAGGTACATAACTATTATCTATATGCACATTGACTATCTGCTGACAATCCTTTAGATTCCACACACTTACAGAGTGGCTAAGCAATAAGTTTTTCCACAACTTTGGAGAGCACGGGAAGAACAGAAATTGGCCTGTAGTTACTGCAGTCTGCAGATATGCCACTCTTTGGGACAGGCACTGTATTACTAAGCTTGGTCTCATCCCCAAAGATACTAAGTTGACAGGAAAATCTATAGACTTCACTAATCTTGGAAAACAACACACTAGAAACTTTTTTAAGAAACAAAGGCAAGAAACCATCAGGATCTTCTCCACCTCAGCTATCAAGATTATCCACAATTTTGTAAGAATAGGCTCAGGATGACAAGTATCAGGGAGAGGGACATCCTCAGCTGATTGTTTAGCTTCAAAAGCTTGATGAAGCAGTCCAGCCTTTTCCCTAAGGCCAGTAACCAACCTACCATCATCTGTTAGTAGTGGTGGAATGGATGACGAGCCTGACCCAAAGATAGGTGATGCCAATTTGGTTAACCACAGACGAGGCCGAGTAATTCCTTAAAGTTTCCTCTTCAAGGAATTATTGTAATTTCTCTCAGTTGTATGGCAAGTTCTGTTCACAGCACAGCGAGGCTCAACAAAAGCAGTGTAATTTTCATTTGAACGATTTTGTCTCCAATGTGTTGAATTTGGTCTGTTTGCCATGGTAAGCTTGCCTACATGTATCTCAAACCATGGCTGGTCATTTGTCCTGAATTTGCTGACCTTTCGAGGGGCACACCTTATTAAAATAGCCATCAGCATTTCATTTAACTTCTTGGGATCAGGATCTAATATAGCATCTGAAACATTAAGTTCCTGACAAGCTTTAATAATGCAATCCCAATTGGCTCTAGATTTCAGCCAGACCTTTTTTCCAATGGTGGCATTAGGAATGTACTGACTGACAGACACGTCCATCTCGATGATGCAATGATCACAAGTGCCTATACATTTACAGACTTTGGACTTGACAATAGCTGGAACATCTGTGAATATGAGATGTATTACCAGAAATATAATGACTAAAGCCTCCAAAATGGAGATACTTCGGCTTGTGATCAGAGCCGAAGAGAAACAATACTGTAGGATACTGCGTTTGGAAATAGGATTGAGACCAATAGGATGGCTTAAAGGACCAAAAGGAGAAAAGGCATGGCTGAAGACCTGCACTTTAATATTCAACCTATCCCACAGCAAAGTCATTCCCATGAATTCCTAGCCTAGACTAACCTGTGCATAACATTTATCATTTCAATTATTATTACTTTTATCATTATTATTATTCAGAAGATGACAAACCCATATTCAAACAGAACAAGCCCAAAGGGGCCACTGACTTGAAATTCAAGAAGCTTCCAAAGAATATTAGTGTTTATTTGAAAGAAGTAACAGAAGGTAATAGGAAATAGAGAAAGAAGAGATCAGTTATTAGGAAAGAAAAATATTAAAGTAATAAAGAAATAGATAAAAATGTAATAAAATTATTAAAATACAAGGAACCACTTTATCACCATCAACCTCCAAAGGTGGCATAAAAAAGAAACAGGATGGTAATTTACCTGATATGAAAATAAGTCTCCTAAACTTAGATCTCATGTTGCAATGCTATCTCATCTAAAAATATCAAAATACAATTAGAATATGAAAAACATAAAAGGGAGAGATAGAGAGAGAGAGCCAAAGCACAGAAAGCTCATCAGATCTGTGGACGTCAAAATCTTTCTGGCTCCTGCACTCTCCTAATTCCTGGATATCAAAGCAAGTCCAAACTAATACTTCTTCCATTTATCCAGATCTTTATTTCTTTAAATCTTCAGCTAAAGAAAACCCTCATGAACAGAGTCAACAGACTATAATAAACCCAAGAGGGCTTCAAAGAGAAATCAGCCTGCACAGAGAGAGAGAGAGAGAGAGAGAGAGAGAGAGAGAGAGAGAGAGAGAATAAAATAGAAGGAACAGAAAATAAAACTGATCCACCTAAAATTCAGGAGATATCAGTAGCAGCCGGCAGAACAAATGAATCTGCTCATAACTTATACATTTTGAGATCAGAAGACTCCATAACTGCCCTAGGCAAGCTGTTCTCCATTTTAGTTGTAGCCAAGATAAAAACCCATTTACAAAAACAAAACCAAGAACATAATAAACCAATAAAATGTTTAGGAGGCAGTTTAATCAGCAATCACAAAAAGTAAGTCAGCTGTCAGAAATAGTACCCTGTTACAAAATTGAAGAAAAACTTTCAGCTACTTTAATATCTGTATTATACTTTTCAAGTTTTGTATGATGTATGCTAAACTTGGAATCTGTATATAGAAAGAATAATTTCACCTTAATTAGCCACCGAGACATTTTAAATCAAATTCTTTTTTGAGAATGCAAGAGTACACTTCAAAACACAGTGTTATTTTAGAAGTCTCCCTTCAGAGGATCTTGTGTAATTGGAGCCTCAAAAATTCCAGCAAAGATGCAATGCATGGCTACCCTAAAGCAATGTTTGTATTTGAATAATTTACTTCTATTTTTCTCCACAATATTCATCTATTTTTTCTTTTCTAATAACTAGTCTTCCTGTATTTCTTATTCATTTCTGTAAATTCTTTCAAATGAACACCGTAATATTCTTTGGAAGCTTCTTGAATTTCAAGTCATTGGCCCCTGTGGTGTCATCTTCTGAATAATAATAATAATAATAATAATAATAATAATAATAATAATAATAATAATAATAATAATAATAATAATAATACCTGTACTCACTCTGCAATAGGCCAGGTTCATTGCTCTAATATATGCTATAATGGGACCCAAGATGGACATATGCTATAGTTCACACTTCTACATTCCTGTACCTGTAGCCGTAACAGTCAAAAAGCTGGTGTGGGATATCATCTGAAATGGAAAAGTAGATCATCTCAGTCATCTTCAAATGAAAAATGGAGTTATCTTACAAATCAACATCACAGAATCAAGATAATGGATTATTCTTAAAATAAAACATAACAGAATGAAGATGTCGATTCCTATTTTCATCTGAAACTAATTCCTAAGGAAGCAGTGATGTGCAAATCAATAAATTAGTTTACGAGACCATGAACTCACTGTATGAGACTCATATGGCCTGCCCAAGGAATTCGAAATGAGAATGAGTGTTGAAAATAGGAGCTGGGTAAAGCTGAAGTTGGAATGGAAAGGAATATAAAATTTAGGCCAAAGGCCAAGTGATGGAACTTCTGATGAGGTCATTCAGTGCTGAAATGGAAACTGGGAGGAAGAGAAAGGTTTGAAAGGAGTAACAAGAAGACAACCTTTTGCAGTTGCACTATGAAACAATTGTCAGGAAGGTTGAGGAAAGTAAAATGTTGCGGAGAGAATATGAAGGGAGATGCAGCCAAAGGAAGGAGTTAAGGGGTTATAGCAGCTAGGGGCCATGGGAGGGACGCTGCAAAGAGCCTCTAAAGGCAATTGCTTCCAAACATTCAAAACAAAAACCAGACTAGTTCCAATATGCAATCCGCTCAGTAATGCTTCATGCCACAATTAAGTGTCATAGTTACCTAATGAACTGGACCAAATATAAGACATTTTAATACCCACTAAACTGTAGTTGCTTTCTATCAAACAAAATGCAAGCACCCAATCAATAGTTTGTATACATCAATCAACTGCATAAGCCAAGGCCATGAATCAACAACCTAACCTAACCAAACTGTTGAGGCAAGTTACAAATATACAGGTAATAACTCATTCGCTAAGCTAATTTGGTTAGGTAATCATTCTTTTTCCCTGGGTAGTTAGGTCAGGTAATAAATGTTTCCTTGGCTAATTAGGTTAGGTAATCATTCTTTTTCCTTGGGTAGTTAGGTCAGGTAACAATGTTTCCTTGGCTAATTAGGTTAGGTAAGGACATTTTTGGCTGATTAGCCTAATTCAATAAAACCAATATTTTCGCAAATTTAACAAACCCCGGTGCACTGAAGGCATTACTTAAGGTTCTTTGCAGCATTCCCTAGGCCCCTAGCTGTAACCCCTTTCGTTCCTTTTACTGTACCTCCATTCGTATTCCCTTTCTTCCACCTTACTTTCCTCAACCCTCTTCTAACTGTTGTTTCATCATGCAACTGCTTTGATGTTTTTCTCCTTGTTACACCTTTCAAACCTTTTATACTGTCAATTTCGGTTTCAGTGCCAAATGACCTCACAGGTCCCAGTGCTTGGACTAAATTCTAGTATATTCAGTTAAATCCACAATTTTAACAAAGCAAAAAGTATATTATTAAAGTACATTAAAGTAATACTGCCATATTGTGACATCACACTAATGATCTGGCCTCGTGAAGAGTTAGGTTAATGTCAAGGAGATGGCTGGCTGCACATAGGCTAGATATCATTGACATTTATTAATATCATTTTTAGAAGGAAGAATATAATAAAAAGGATGAATATAATAAAAAAAAGGTGCATATATAAAGCAGGAGAGGTGGAACCATCTGAGAAATTTCCTGAGATAGTTTGAGATGTTTGCCATCTGTTGCTGACGGCCCCATGAACTCCATTGCTCATTATTCCTCTTTTCCTTTCACTGTCCTCATCATTATTCTCATTTGGATCACAGTGAATGGTGTAGCCTATATAATAAACAATAATATTATTATACCCACCACAGAATGAAGACGTACGAGAAAATAGCAAATATTACCAACGACAGAACGAAGAAGTACTGTTCAATGACAGCTATCACGAAAAAGATTGTTTACATCCTGTCACTCTGGTAAGGCTAAAGTATCAGCCAATGAGAACGCAGCTTTAAAATCTGCCACATTCTCATTGGCTGAATGATGTCCAGTAGCCACGTCCTCCAGATGAAACGAATACATCCGGGAGTGTTAGTTTATATACAGTAACTTAAGTCCTCAGACAGTTAATTCCTAAGAGAGCAATCTGATACCAGATATGAGGAATATACACCAGACATGCAGAATAAATCAGCAACACATTCTAGTGAATGAACTAAACAATGCAATACAAGGTCTGAAGTTCAGTCTAGGAAGACAACTTATTCACTAGAAAGGAACTAATGATTCTTGGAGTTGAAAATCACAAAAACCTAACCAAAGACCTCTCAGTGGTTTTTATGATACTGTGTTCTCAGGAAAATGTGTCACAAATATTTTAAAAACTGGGAGCTCCTCAGATCAATGCTTGAAGACCAGGTGTCCCTGATTTCAACACCATATGCCTGAGTTTGAACCAAGACCACTACGATCAACACTTGAAAACCAGAGCCTCAAAAAAGCTGTTAGGCCCTTGAAGGGATGGTTTAAAACATGTTAGGTACTATCGAGTTAAGTCGTGCAAGGAAGTAACTATGCAGGAGGTACCCCATTGTGCAGAGAACTGGAAGAGATTATGGGAATTACATCAATTACAGCATTTCTTTCTTTAAATCTCCAGCTAAAAACCCTTACAGACAGAGGCACCAGACTATAATGAACCAAACAGGGCTCCAAAATGACCCTCTTTGTAGCAGCAGCCTACCTACTGTTCTGTTACGAAATGCTTTAACCAGACACACTGCTGGTTCACTTGACTCTCATAGGGGCTGGCCAGCAGTTAAGCCAAGTGGAAGGGTTCAGTTTTGGTACTGACCTGAACAGAAGGGTGGCTATCAGAGAAACAGAAGAGTTGAAAGTACATGGAACATCACTGGTTTGTAAAATCCTTGCCAGTTACTGAGGCTTTCATCTAATATTAGTAAATTAGGAATATAAATTGGAACATAAAATTTAGGTAAAAGGCCAAGTGCTGAGACCTTGGTGGGAAATTGAGAGTAACAAGGTTTTAAAAGGTGTAACAGAAGGAAAACCTCACAGTTGCACTATGAAACAATTGCTAGGAGAGGAAGGAAGGTAAGATGGCGGAAAAATAAAATGAACAGAGGTACATTACAAGGACTGACACAGGTTGCAGCTAGGGACTGAAAGGATGCTGCAAAGAACCAGAAGTAATGCCTACAGTGCACCTCGTGAGGTGCACTGATGCCACTACCCCCTACAGGGTTAGCAGACCCGGGGACATAACAATGGGATACAATAGAGCCCTGAAGACAGCAGCTTAAATAGCAAATACACCAACTGCATGGCAATGATAAAAAACTGATCCACTGTGCAGCAGCAGCAGCAGCAGCAATGAAAACAAATAATATCTCGGAACCACAAGATCAGACCAAATCAAAGAATAGCAGATGCTGTCCTATACAAGACGTCTTTGGTCATCAAATAAAGAAAAGGAAAACAATTTTTTGACATGTAAGTATCTTACAAAACCCTGGACAAAAGCAGGAAACTCCCCCCTCAAATTCATTCAAACTACTCATATGATGCATAATACACAGAGTTTTTTTTAACCTGGGATAGCTTAAGACAGAAGTACAAATCTATTGTAACTTGTAGACAGTGATATACAAAGGTATCTTACTGTATCTGCTCAATTTAACAAGCCAGACACAATGATCTTAGTTCCAATAACATGTTAAAGCAAAGGAAGTGAGCTGGGAGGTGATACAAGAGAGTAAATGGAGGTGATACAAGAGAGTAAATCATTGTTTTCTTGTTCACAGTGGAAGGAGGAAGAGGAAACAGAATTAGTGTCAGAATATCAAGAGATTGAACAGAGAGTATACAATTTAGGCCAGAGGCCAAGCACTGGGATTTATGAGGTCA
>JANJGK010002589.1:95000-120256 GCA_039081455.1 Macrobrachium rosenbergii | reverse complement strand
TTTGGTTTTTACTTCATAGCAATGGAAATAATTAGAAAGGAAAGTTAGCAAATGAAAAAGAGGCGCAATAAAAGATCTATGATTTCTTTTTGATTTTACATTATAACTGCACATGTCCTAATGATATGACCACGGGTCAAGAAACGCGTCGATAATAAAAGTATGTGCTGGAACTCTATGTGTTCCTGTGTCCTTCCCATACCTACTGTAGTGCCCTTGGATGTGTGGATTATACACCTACACACACATACACACACACACACACACACACACACACACACACACACACACACACACACACACATATATATATATATATATATATATATATATATATATATATATATATATATATATATATATATATATATACGTATATATATATATATATATATATATATATATATATATATATATATATATATATATATATATATATATATATATATATATATATATATATATATATATATATATATATATATATATATATATAGGGTTTTTACATTTTCGTCCTTTTATTTATCTTTCTTATGTCATCGCAAGATTTATCTTTATGCAAGACGACAACTTTAAAAGCAATATCTTCTCGCCGACAACCAAGTAAAAGTAAAAACAAATCAACTAACAGGGTAACAAACACACGCAATAGTCCTCAATATCAGTAAAAGAAATATTCAAGAAAAAAGAGCGCTTTTATTTAGGGTTCCATTTTCTTCTTTTTTATCCTTTGAATCATCCTTTGAGCATCCCAGCGACGGAAAGTTACCGGTGCAGGTAAAGCTGCAAGATTAATCTCCCAATTATTGCATTAATGAAAACAATTCAAAATTTACATCTTCCATCTTCTAAAATGTGTAATATTTGACTGTAATTTTCTTACATGCTTTTCTTCTCTCTGTTCTTGCATTGTTTTTTCTTCTTTTCAACTTAGTCTCTCTTTTCTCAGGAATTATGTTTGTAGGACGTTCTGTATGTATGTTTTCCCTTATATAATAATAATAATAATAATAATAATAATAATAATAATAATAATAATAATAATAATAATAATAATAATAATAATAATAATAATAATACCAGATAGATAGATTTATAATAATATATGATTACAGATCTTTCCAGTTGTCCATGACAATTAACAAATCACAAAAATGTTTATCTCTGATGAACTGAAATAGCTGCGTATTTGGGAGGGTTGAAATTTTTACTTTATGTTAATTGGAACATTTAATTTTCGTCAATCAGTGAGATCTTAATTGACTTGCTGACTGCATCAATGTCCTGTCTCACGGTAAATGAGATTCCTTCTGCGAAAATCTGGAACATCATCTAAGAATGATGTACCTTTCTGCCATTTGGCACATCTATCACTAAGATCCGTTTCAGCTTGATCTCAGATATTCTTAATTAGTCAAGCGTGGTACAGACTCACTTCCAGGTTTACCGTTTTTTCCAAAAAGTTGGAAATCGAAATTTATACCTTACATAATCTTTCAGGAGGTTATACTTGATTGAAAATTAATTACAAAGTGATAATATATTGCTCTTGTTTTAAAATAATTTAGAAAGAGAAATATGTGTCCAGTTTCCGACGATTTTTACCATTTTTGTGATCTGAAGAACAAACAATTTAGTAATATAATTAGGAAGATTTGAGGTACCTGAGTGCCAAATTTGATTGCGATCTGCTGAAGAAATGTATTATAAAGATAAACGAAATCTGGATATTAATATGATAATAATAACACTACTGGCAGCAATAAACTTTACCATGATGAAGTTTTGATAATAATAACAATACATAGAAAGCAAAGCGCTGCCGGAGCCTACCAAAAGGTAAAAATGATATTTAACACAAGCTGATTTTTAGGTCGTCATATAAAGTGCTCTGTAAGTTTATTCAATATCTTCGACACACGAAAGAAACAAAGGAATTTGAGTTTTCAAGATGAAAAATAAGGAAATGGGAAGAGGGAGCAACTTAAGTCCTTTTATCCTTTCTCAAACCACTTTGCATGGGAATCTTGGCTTTTAATACCCACTGGACGACTTACAAAAGGAAAGAATCGAAGAAACAGAGGACAGAAGCAGATTTCAGTAACGAGGGGAACAACTAATCAACTGCTGTTGGAAAAAATGTCCTAATACCTAGCCAGCTATTTTGACTTTACGCGAACATCAGGAGAGATCAGCAAACTTCATATGAACTCGAGTGGGTTCAAAAATGGTGCTGAACGAGATTATGATAGTTTTGTTGAGGCAACTTTCGTCCTCTGTCACTTATGGATTTTTCTGAACTATTTCATTTCCAGTTACTTTTTAGTATCTGTTCATAATGAATTCATTCCTTTTTTATTTTGTTAATTATTGTTTTATGTATTCATTCATTTTCTTTTCTTTTTTTAAGTAATGAGTTCATGTTGCACAGCGATGGTTGAGAATGAAACCTTCAACATTATTCCCTTGCATTTCTTGGCAATGTCGTAGAAGACGCAATGCACAGCATTACACAACAGAAGTGATTTTTCTCAGGCAGGAGAAAATTTAGAAGAACCGAGGCAGAAATAAAAAGGTGGGGAATGAAATATGAAGATTTCACACCTTCAACGAAACAGGCAGACGGACACACCCAGAGAACAGTCTTGTTAGAAAAGGCAAAAGCTGCGTATGACAAGGATAACTGAACATCTCTGAAGAGTGATTTCAGGCTAAAAAAGCATAACCACTGAAAAAAGAATAATAAGCAGTTACGAAACTAAGCAGAAATTGCACAAGGGAAAGCTTTTAAAATAAAACATTTAACTGCTCTTGAAGGAGCGACGAAGTTTAATGATCTCTGAGGCTAATGTCTCAAGAACAAAAAATATGTAGTAAATCGAGATAAAAAAAAAATCTAAACGAAAGAGAAAAGCTTTTATTTTTCTTGAACAGTGAAAGAATTAGTATTATCATTGTGCATCAGTGTATATTTTTATTGATTTGTTTATAATTTTTGTTCTTTATTCGCTTCTTAGTTTAACTGTTCTGTTATTCTGGTGAAGTTCTTTAAAGTATTTCTAAACTGGATAGCAAAAAATAATACTTAAAATGGAAAATAAAGACAAACAACATTTTATTTTAAAACCTAAAAATATCTTAAAGGAAAGCTCAATAATAATACGTGCATCTACATTTATTTGAAGTTGCAAAGAGAATTATTTCACTTCCAGTTAAAGACAATAGAATAACTTGGATGAGCAACGAATTAGACATAATTATCGTCCACATATGAGTGTGTGTGTGTTTGCGTGTGCGCCTGTGTTTGTATGAGAGAGAGAGAGAGAGAGAGAGAGAGAGAGAGAGAGAGAGAGAGAGAGAGAGAGAGGGCGGGGAGAGGACAAAGCAGGGGATAGCAGAGAAACGCTGATGAACAGAATGAATTCCGGAGCACTGTGAGGTATCCGTTGTGTTTTATTCATCCTACAAAATCTGTTATATCATCAAATACTTGTTTTCGCCAATTCAGCTGACATTGTTACCAAGGCTTTTATCCAGGAGCATCGCTAGAGAGGATAACATTGTGCAATGGTTGGAAAAGCGTGTTTTGGACCTCTGGTTACTCGGGCACAAGGATCAAAAGGAATATCTTCAGCTCAGGTTTTCCTTATGTAGCTCGTTTTTTCGTTAAAATATCTCAGTGTCGACCAATCGTTTCTGCAGGTCTTTGTAATCTTCTGTTCTTATTACTTGCTTTTATTTTCTCAATTACTCATTTACAAAGGCATCGAGTGAACTAGATTTCTGACATTTTTTGACATCTTATTAAAATCTTTGATCTAATCCAATTCCAGAGGCAAAACGTTGTAACGAAATTTTTGGGATGAGTCGATCTCATAATTCATCTCTTAATGTGTACCAGCATGTATGTTTGCACGTATTCATACATAATGGATGAAAAATGTGTTTGGTGGTGGATAGATACATGGAGGAATATACTCTAAGTAATTTCCTTCTAAGAAGTTTGAAAGTGTCAGAAGACTTGCCCGCCCTAAGAATTACTACAATATTAGTGGATTAAAACAAAAAGATAATCACAAAATACCTCTAAATGACCACTCGTATTTTCATCTCAACTCAAGGCAAGGGAGATAAAACACTGAAACGAAATGAATGTGTAGCGACGACATAAAAATAGAAAGAGGAAGAAAAAAACGATAGCATAACTCAGACGTGTTAACGAAAGTCAGAACGCATAATCTCCAGAAATGGCATTTTCGAGATTTCGGTACCTCTGGAATCGTCAGAAAGAGGAGACTCTTATGGTTGTGTTGAGATACGCCATCTTGTCTTTATACCAAGAAAACAGCAATTATTTGCTTTGTCTCCTTGTTCCTTCTGCATTATATCATGGCAGAACGCACTATAGACATGTTTACGTAGTAGAAAGCATTAACTAGACTTCATGCATTCTGCCTGAAATTGATGCAGTATGCCATGAAACGAACATGACTCAACTTGACGTAATATGACCGGCAGCGTGCATTAAAACAAGTTATAACTGTCATCACATGTCAGACTCTGACAGAATCTGTCTGATTGTACGCATCATCAGTTCAGTTAATCACTAATTGTCTAGGAAAGGACATTACGTATTTCCAGTCCCGAACAACAGAAGGATTATTATTTTCTAAGTTCCACACAAGAATATGTTTGCTACTACAAGGGAAGCTTTCAGTGAATTAAGGCACAGGTAAGGGCTACAGAGTTGGTTAGAAAGTTGGGGTTTGGATGAGGTTGGGGTTGGTGATGGGGGTGAGGTTGGGGTTGGGGTTGGCGATGGGACTGGGGATGAAATTAGGATTGCAGTTGAGGCTGGGGGTTATGGTGAGGTTGGTTAATGAATTGGCGTTGGAGTTGGCATTGGGTCGGGGATGAGGTTAGGGTTGGAATTAGAGATGAGGTTGGGGTTGGGAATGAGGTTAGGGTTGAAGATGGAGGAGGGGTTGGAAATCAGATGAGGTTGGAGTTTAGGCTGGAGATAAGGTTGGGATTGGGGATGAGTTTAAGGTTGGAGCTGGAGATTACAGGGGAGAGTGCATCATGTCCACATTTCAGCAGAAGTTAGTGTGATATTGTCATTAACTTTGCAATCTGATACAGGATTTGTGGAAATCTAAAGCCATAAATCAAGAGTTGAGATGTCAACCTGCAGATATGCAAAACTATACAGCACTGACACAAGTTAGGACAAAGTAATAAACGTTTAAGCCTTTACATTCGATTTTCTCAAAGCAAGGATTTTGGAGACAATACGTTCTGCCTTTTGGCTGCAGCGCTGAGATCTGTCTGGTCGAGGAAACAAAAGTACTGCTTGTTTGTTCAGGTGGGGGTTCCCCATTTAGGAGCTAGAATGCATTAAATAAAAATACAAAAAACAACTGGCGAGTAAAATCTTACAGAAAAAGGAGGAAACTAAACAAGGCAATCCATTTATACTACATGTGGAAAAATTTGGGGGAGAAAAGCTTGTATCCCATCCACACTAGAAAAAGATGGCAATTTGTATTCTTTTTACTCTTCTGTTTTGAATTGGGTGGCCCTTTGGACAGGTGCTTTTCAGTCTGAGATCTAACAGCAGCTGATTATTTATGTATATATTCATTAGCTTCTTGAATAGCCCTTTTTTATGAGCATGTCATCTTCTTCTCCTGACTCTTCTCTCTTTCTATTTCGTGGAACATTTCCTAGAAATTTAGTGCCTATTATGCTTGTTCTAACAGAATGTGACCCCTTGTCACATGATAATTATTATTATTAATGTTTTATCTTCACCAGTAAGTGACCATTTCCACTTAATTCCATATTTCATTGCTGACTGTTGTGATACAGGCAATTAACACACTCTCTCTCTCTCTCTCTCTCTCTCTCTCTCTCTCTCTCTCTCTCTCTCTCTCTCTCTCTCTCTCTCTCTCTATATATATATATATATATATATATATATATATATATATATATATATATATATATATATATATACATACATGTGTGTGTGTGTATTCCGAGGCTGTAACGTACCTCATCATCAGGCACCTAAAAATTAATAAATAAATATTTTTTTTAAACGCCCAGTGTAACAGAAATAAAATCAAATAAAGCGCATCAAAACTAACTATCGAGAATTAAAATTGAACAGTACCAATTAATCTATACAAGCAACAGTCAAGAGAGGAATCAAAGGCAAATACAAAAATAGTTACATAAGACAGATGAGAAATTAAAAACAGAGCAACTCAACTGACCGTTCATTATTACAGAGTGATGGTTTTTCTCAGATGGTAAATAAAGTCTCAATTATTGTGGTAAGCCCCACATCACTAGACCGACTGGCTAATATAGAAAAAGAATCTATACTCAGAGATGGTCGTGCTGAAGGGAATGCTCACGAATGGCAATAAATGCTTGTTTGTTAAGTGGCCTCTTTGTTCTAATTGATCGGCCTAGGTTCAAAGGAACGGATCAGAAACTGGCGTTTTGATTTTCCAATATAAGTTGCATTACAGCAACTACGTATATACTTATAGACTACAGATGATAGTAGTTCTTTGGGCGCCATGTCTTTGAACTTAAAAAAACTTTTGCATTACATATTTAGGCTTGAGTATGACTCTGAGACTGATTTCAGGGTAAAATTCTAGTAGTAATTTAGATAATCTGTTTCTCGTGGGTAAAAGCAAATTTCTCTGGAAATTCAAAGCTGGTAGCAACAACTTCTGCATGACCTCTCATCTGAGCTCGTTGGTGACACGGCAGCTCTGAAAAACCACACACATAAAACGTCTACGAAACCACGTCAGTAGTAGTAAGACAAGGAAAGCGCTATCCAAAGACTCAGAAACCCAACGATGTTTGCGGGTTATTTCTTTAATCAGCAGTGTACAAGGATCCGCGATGGATCTTATTCAACTGTCTTGAAGTGTTAGTGAATTTTAATATTAATAAATCATCATCATAATTTCAAGACGCAGAGTGTGGAGATCTAATACTTATTTTCTCCTTTACAGTTTAGAAACAGTCAGCAATAATCAACGTGTTGCTGTATGTCGTGACAATAACAGTTTTTTTTTTCATATTAAAAATGGGAGTGATTAAGAACTATGGAAATACAAATTAGTTACTCGTTAAATATAAAATTAACTTACTCTTCTAACCAGTATCTAAATCTTTAAACAAAAATCTCTTTAAGGAAATAGTCTATCACTAAGCGCACTTTTGCGAATGAAAAACTCAAGACCCACTTATTAACCAAACCAACCATTATCTCATCTACAAATACCAACAAGCGCTGCACTTTCATCCCAAGCCTTCTAATTGATCAAACAACTTATTTTCTATAGATAGATCCAGAAACGTCATGTTACGCAAGCGAAGCTGAGCTGTGGCACGCCAAGTCATTTCAGAAAACAAAAATAAAGGATTGATAAAATACACAAGACAGAGAAAGAGTAGATAAGAGAGCGAGACGACACAACCTTCCCATACACTGACTCAAGCAGATAAATGAAGCTATTGAGTAAGTGGGCACCCTCACGGGAAGGGGGAACCATACGCAATATCAATGACGCCATTTGCTGCAGGTACCTCTTATCCATTCTTAGTGTTCTAGGGTTAACAATCGCGCTCCGATGTGTTTCGTTAAATCCATATAAAAATCACTTAACGCTGGGGATGAAAGGTTTGGATATACCTTTATTGTACACAAGGTACCCCTTGATGATCTGCTGAATGTTTTTAATTGATATGCTTGAGAATAGCTAGACATACTATTTTCCCAGTACACGTTAATAGAGCTAATTGAAATTTGCTTAAAGAATGTAAATTTGAATTCAACCAGAATTTTTACCCTCAAAGTTTTGTTATGGCAATGTGTAACCCTTTATCCTCAGTGTTAAGTAATCTCTATATGTATGGTTCAGGCATGTTCGTGACGTAACACGTTTTTTGCCAGGCAACGAAATGTCAATAATTTCTTTATTAAACTGAATGAAATAGTGAGCCGTCAGTAAAATTCGATATGGAAATGGAAAATGATGGTTGCCTACCCTTTTTGGGTTGCCTAATACAGGGAAATAGTAATGGGTTTCTATTTCAGAGGGTACAAAAAACCAACCAATTTCTACCTGTGCTAATTTTTATCCTGGCCACAGTAAGAAAGTTAAGTCAATTTTCACATCCATGTACTTTAGAGCAGTACTTGTATGTAGACTTGACTATACTGAAGATGACATGGATATATCTTGGAATATAGAAAAGTTGTTGAAATATTCCTGCTGTGTATTAGACAGTGCATTAAAAGCAGCAAAAAAAGACATTTTATTATGTTAACAAAAAGGAAACTAAACAATAAAAACAAAAAAAAATGTTCGTACTGCCAAATAAAAATAGCTACAAAGATTTTCCCTATTTGCCTAAGAATTTTGGAGCTAATTAATGTAGCATTTAGGAATAATATGTGCTTATGAAGAACTAGACCGACGATACTGAAGGATATATCCAGATTCGATGTAATTCTTGTAATATAACCTTTATATTGTTCAAACCTAAAAACAGAATACAAGACGTATAGGAAATGCACAGGTGAACAGTGGAATAATTTGTAAATGTTAGTGAAAACAAACATGAAATCAATTGAGCAAAAAAGATAACATCACTGAATCTGGTTTTATAGAAGAAAGTTCCAGCAAAACCATAAATATTGATCGTGGAACGTAAAAACTTAGGTCATTAGTCTCAAAAGAAATATGCAAGAAGTTTAATTTCGTGGAAGGTACTTGAAAGACGGGGATTTGTAAAGTCTGACCTGTCACTAATGAGGGTAGGACCCCGCCTACAAACACCTGTCAGGCGCAAATCCTTATTTTCCAACAGTTTTGTAAGTTCATGGGTACTATCCTGCCTGCATATACATTATATTAAGAATTTCTACCACCCTATAACAATCTTCTGATGATGGCTTAGTTAGAAATAAAGCTGGCACCAGTCTAATAAATATCATCTATTTTAACCAGGTTTTGGCAGAAAAAGGGAAGGTTTTTCTGAAATGTAGGCGCAATTAATAAGAAGTGATGATTTCCAGCCTTCATGCTGCTTTGTTATATATATATATATATATATATATATATATATATATATATATATATATATATATATATATATATATATATATATATATATATATATATATATATATATATATATATATATATATATATATATATATATATATATATATATATATATATATATATATATATATATATATATATATATATATATATATATATATATATATATATATATATATATATATATATATATATAGGCCTATATATATATATATATATATATATATATATATATATATATATATATATATATATATATATATATATATATATATATATATATATATGTGTGTGTGTGTGTGTGTGTGTGTGTGTGTGTGTGTGTGTGTGTGTGTAAGTGTTTTTTTATATGAATATTAATAAAATATTAGTAGTGTGTTGCCACCGCCTTGTTAACTGTGCAGTCATGTGTTATTTCCTCATCTGTCTTGCGGGCGCCATGAATGCTTGTTTCATTTCTTAGCTGTTTTTATGTCAGCTCCATTCCCTTAGAAACTGAGGAAATTCTTTTCTTTTGAGATTTAGGACATGCCAGCATCCTTGAACACTGACCTGGCAGGATGTGCCTTCCGCCGGAAGTCCGGTAGTGGGGTGTGGAGACGTAGAACTTTGTTCGTACGTTCGTTCCGAATGGGAGGGGAGAACAAGTCAAAGATTATGATTTTGGGTACAGGTGAATCATTAAGACACGATCTTTGGTTTGTGACTTGTGTTTCTGGTGAGCCTTTTTGCTACTGCTATGGAGGTAAACTTACATCTTGGTACCCAAGTGGACTTTTTTTGTGTGTGTCTAACCTGTATTTCGAATAATATCATTTATGTTCTGATATATTTTGTTTCCCAATTTTCTTTAGCTCGTGCCTCGGGTCTTAATGGCCAGTGAAATCGCCCGTATTTTTAGTGCTGATTTTACAAAGTGATTTTCTCTCTGTTATGTAGATGTCTCGAGGTAGGGGGGAATTTTGACAGACATGTTGACCTTGGTCATTGCAGAGAATCTGACTTTGGGGAGAATAAGATTAGTTAAAGTCAATGTTTAATTTTGTACTGCTAGAAGTTAGGGATGATATCACCAGATGCTGCGCTTAATCTCATTTCTCCATTCCTTATGTTAGACTTTTGGAATAAAGTTATATTTTCGCAAGTTCGATAGTCTCCTTTACGAACCTAGCTAAGTCTTAGGTGAGAGTGAGAGAATGGGAACAATTGGTCATAGAAAACATGAGACGCCTTCTGGGACTAGAGAGGTTGTTGGACAGAGGTAAGTTTCTGCCTTCCTTTGGGTTTTACATTAAAAGGGCGGGGGGGGGGCATAACACACACACACAAACACACACACACACACACACACACACACACACACACACACACACACACACACACACACATATATATATATATATATATATATATATATATATATATATATATATATATATATATATATATATATATATATATATATACATACATTAACATGTATGCTAATTATGAAGAAAGATTTGTCATTAGTTCGGCAAGTACAGTCGTGCACAGTCTGAAACTAATCTGTTCGGTTCCTTGTAAAGAAAAGTGGCTTTAACGTAGAGGAAGCCATTACTTACTGTTAGTCTTGATAACGAGTTATAAACGAAGAAGCCTACTGGGAAAAAAATGACTCCATAAGTATGACAAGCTTCTCTGGTCTCTCATGTTTACAACTGACAAGGCTTTTCAAAGGTGCTAAGAATACAGTGTTGATAACGCCTGGATAAATTACACTCTGTGCGTGCAAGAACAGTACAAACAAGTAAAAAATGCTCCCAAGTTTCATCGGCGCAATCGTGTTTTCTGTACAGCGTATAATCAAGGTTACCGAAATTAGATCTATCTTTCGGAGGTCTTGGTAAAATGCTGCATGAGCCTCTACACATGAAAGTTGAAACTTTAACGACGGCCCGTAAGTGGCCTATCCTATATTGTTGCCAGAAGCACGATAATGGATAGCTTTAACCTTCAATAAAATAAAAGCTACTGAAGCTAGAGGGCTGCAGTTTGTTATATTTGATTATGGGAGGGTGGAAGATTAACATACCAATTTGCAGCCCTCTAGCCTCAGTAGTTTTTAAGATCTGAGGGAAGACAGAAAAAAGTGCGGACAGAATAAAGTGTAGACGGACAGACAAAGTCGGCACAACAGTTTTCTTTTATAGAAATCTAATAAAAACCCATTCTTTACAGCCTTTAATCTAGAGTAATCACAACGAGCCACAGTTTGATCCTCCTCACCCCAAGAGAAGCCTTGTGTGGCTCGAAACTGTTGGGAATCTTCTAGGTTGAAAAATACCTTAGAAAACGGCGTTTTATTTATACTTGATAACACGCACCACACGCCCGTGCAAATGTTTATTTGTATGCCAGTGCACTTAGCGTTGCAATGAAAAGTTATCCTTTAGACATAGACATACGACGTATCTCAAGTAATCAGGTATTGAGATTTCTATTGAAGCCTCAATAGAAACTGAAAAGATGTCTTCTGGAATATTATTAGGTCTCTAGCATCAAAATAGACTGTTTTGATTGAGCATCGATTGGCATCACCTTTCCAGAGATGATACCTAAACGTATACCATTACAAGGTCAGGAACATGATGGATTCTCATCTCAAGGGAAGTCATTGCGACTCTCTCCTTGTGATGAATTCATCCCCTTATGCCTCCCTCAATACCAAGATCAAAATGAGTGGTTGGGGATAATGTTAACTGCCTGGCTCCGAAAAGAAGTAAGCCAATAAAAGATCTGACAATAAACTTGGACGTCTAACTGGATCAACAATGAGTCACTTGCGTGATTGAACGAATAAGTCACAGTACGAACCAGGACTGAAATTCCCTCACTAGATTATGTTGACTTTATAAATCATAACATTGCTCATTACGTTTTTTACTCAGACTTTCCTTTATACATTATTCCACCCGAAATTCCGCCTCCTAAACCTGTCCCTGACTGGGGTGGAAATCCTTCTAAGCTGCTGCGAAAATCCATCATCATCATCACCCCCATTCTTGCCCCTCTTCTGCACACCACTTAACCAATGGTTCGAAGTGATGTAACATGATCATACAAGTACCATCATTAGTACTGGATTGCTTTTTCTAAATTATATTTAGCACGCACGGAATTGCGGAAATATTCCTCAGTCGTTCGGTTCTGAGTTTGTTTATGTGGTTTTCTTGTGAAATATTAATAAAAACAGTCAAAAGAAAATCATACCAACAAAGAAGATGACATACCTGTATGCTATTCACGAGTAATTATGTATATACAAAAAGGTCTTTTTATACATTTCTCTTTTTGTCCCGTTAATCAAAAGTCAACATTCGTAACCCCATGTTTTCACATGAAAATTTTACAACCATTGTTTTAACATTACATTCCCTAACTACCACAGTTGATATATCAAGAGTAATTACTTCATCGATTGAAATTAATACTTATAGAAGAAAAGGAGCCTTTTCCGCCAGCTGCCTCTTTGGCTGTATATCCCCTTCACTGATATATATATATATATATATATATATATATATATATATATATATATATATATATATATATATATATATATATATATATATATATATATATATATATATATATATATATATATATACATTCTCATGATCGAGAAGTCATGGGTGGGATTCCCAAGCAAAAAAAAAAAAAAAAAGGCAATCGGCATTAAGCACCTGATGGTCAATAGAGTGGTGGTGATCGCACACACACACAGAAAACCTTCTCTCTCTCTCTCTCTCTCTCTCTCTCTCTCTCTCTCTCTCTCTCTCTCTCTCTCTCTCCTTTATGTTGTTCATTCTTTATTCAGTAAACATTTATTGCATTTTCTCTGCAGGTTAAAAGCAGTAGACAAATATTTGCATATTACGAAGGGAAATAAAATTTCACTCATGTCTGAATCTATTTCCTCTTCTGTATTTGTTTTGGTACTTGGTCAATAAATGGTCGTTCATTAGTGTGTGCGTGTGTGTGTTTTGTCTCTGCGCCTGTGTACGTTAGACATCGTTTGATACCCATCTCTCATATTTGGAATGGAAAAGAATGATTAGTAAAAAGAGCCTGTAGATGTGTATTTTTTTCATACGAAATTTATTTCCTTTAATCTTCATTGAAGACTTTTACGACATTCATAAAAACGGCAGAGTGAAATTCAATAATTTTTAAATTCGATTTTCTCAGCGTCAGTCGATAAAATTTGAGTGTTTTGTTGAATTCGCAAGTGAACAATCCAAATAAGTAGACTGAACACTGAAGGGACCGTTATGTTATGTTACTGGTTCGACATAGGTGTTACGGCAGCTTCATAGAGAGAGATTTTCCTCCTGAGATATTGCTCACTGTTTCCAGATTGAACTTCCACCACAAAGAAAGGGGCTCATGTGCGGAAAAGAAGATATCAATGGAAAAGATGAATAACTACATAAACAAGTAAGAAGTGCCCGGAGGTTTCTTCGGCGCAGTTGAGTTTTCTGTACAGCGCATAATGAAGGCCACATAAAATAGATCTATCTTCTGGTGTTCTCGGTATAATGCTGTATGAGCCACGGCACATGAAACTTTAACCTCGGCCCAGTGGTGGCCTATCCTATATCGTTGTTAGAAAACACGATTATGGCTAACTTTAACCACAAATAAAACAAAATCTGTCGAGATTAGAGGGCTGCAATTTGCTATATTTGATGATTGGAGGGTGGAGGATCAACATACCAATTTGCACCCCGCTAGCGTCAGTAGCTTTTAAAATCTGAGGGCGGACAGAAAAAATGCCGACAGAAAAAGTGCGGACAGAATTAAGTGCGGACGGATACAAAACTAAAAAATAATAACGAACAAAACAATAAATTAATATACTTACGTTTAAAGAGCAAAATATGTTTGAAAAACAGTAACTGGCATGTTGCTTGCCTTTCCCTTAAACTTATTTTTACTGACAAGTTCTGTGCAGTCACTCTTCATTCAGTGTTGGCGTCATGAAGAGTGACGGTCCAAGAGGACGCCGAGAGGTCGTCTTCCTAAATCTCCTGAAGAGAGACTTCTGACTGTTTCCTGTCATCCTTGTGTGCCTTGAGACTCTCTGATGGCTGGATGCTACTCAGGTGGGTCGAACTGAAAACAGTGTTGACAGGTTGTACAAAGAAAATAACAGAGCCGAAGTCTTTAACACTTAAACTCACAAATGAAAAATTAAAATCAAGTTCAAAGGAATTGCAGTCTCCTTTAGTTGGTATTCATGTATTTATTTACATTTTTGTTTTTTTTTTCTGCAGTAAATCAAGCCCATCATTCGGAAACGGGTATTATTCATAGATGCTCGTAAAGAGTTTCTCATAGTGTGCCAGGATATTAACAAGTGATGTTCCATTCGTAATGAGACTGTTTGAGGCAGTATCTAGCAGAAACGAAAAGAGTGGGTAGACCTATTTACGTATTTGTAATGAATTATATTATCTAGGACAAAGGGAGACTATGAACATACTGATAAATTTTCGGTAGTCAGTATTCTATAGAAAACATGCGGCTCCTTTAGATAAGAAAAAGAAGAATAGGGAAGTTAGAGAGAAAGTGAAGTAGGTGGAAACTGATGAAATGTAAGGGATGAATATGAAAAGTTTGTGGATAAATTGTGTATTTTAAAGAAAATCAAAAGCACACTGGAAGGGTATTCAGATAAGGGATATTAGAATCAAATTTATAAAGAAATAGTTGCTGAATAAAGCCAGTGTAATCAGGTTCGACTAGTGGTTGTTTTAAAAAATTGCCGAATGTTGTGTATATGGTGAAAAAATCTAAATTAAATACCGCAAGAGTTGAGTGAGGTAATGGTAGCTTGTGAATGGTTATAAACGTGATTAATCAAGATGTACGGCGGTAAATCAAATGGTAAATGGTAAATCTGAATGCTGGAAAGGCGACAGAAGTTGTTCTTGATGGAAATACTTGTGGGATTCGGCAGTACATCAACGAGAAAAGGTACTAAGAGAATTGATGAGAGTAATAATAATATACTTATTTAGCAAGTCAGGAAAGTTGCATGTGAAGTTTTGATCTGGAAAGTAGAACCGAGAACTGAAGACCTAATGGGAGAAGAATAGGGTTATCTCTGTATGTGTTTTGTTTAACTGTATTTATGGAAGAATTGTGCCATATATGGCTTTAGATAGAGCTTATGATATAATTGGAGGTGCTGGTAAATTTCATGATATTAAATCTTGGATTAGAATGTACGACGGAAGCACTATAGTTTGATGCATACACGGATGGTAGACAATGGTGTCCAGTGAATCCTGCATTCGCAGTACCGTAGCATCTCATTTGTCATCCCAACAATTCCTGGTTTCTTTCCATTTTTCAATCTGAATTTCCATCCACATGTCCTCAACAGACACTTCTATAAGGACTCAAAAACTTGCGAAAACCTCAACCGTTGCTGTACTATTCAAATTTTTACCTCCACTGCATTCTGCATAAAAAAAAAATCTTCCAAAACTCCATTCACACCAGATTGCATCACTATATTTGCATCTCGAATTCTGAGTTCCATTTGCTTGATAACCTTTCTCCCCACATTGACCTCCCTCTATAGCAGCTTTTTCGCCATGAAGTTTTTGCTCTTATTCAACTCTATATTTTGTTACAAGCCTCTTTCTTCTTCTTTTCTTCTTGACTACCAGGTCCATCTTCTTGCACACCTTTACAAGATTCATTCTGTTATGTAGCTAAGCACACACACATACACATACAGTATATATATATATATATATATATATATATATATATATATATATATATATATATATATATATATATATATATATATATATATATATATATATATATATATATATATATATATATATATATATATATATATATATGTGTGTGTGTGTGTGTGTGTGTGTGTGTGTGTGTGTGTGTGTGTGTGTGCCTATGTGCAATGCTTACTTTGTTTCTTGAGGAGACAGAGCCGAAAGTGTTAGCGATAAATGAGGTAAGGCTGAAAGAGAAGTGTGGGCAAGAGTGGAAAGGGTAGGGTGACGGCGTCTGGATGCTGAGAGGCGTGGTGTCAGGGAAGGGTAACCGTTTTAGCCTGAGGATCATGCAGGTGCAAATGAGTGCAGGATGAGAAAAATTTGTAGCAGAGAATGTATATGGCTCAAAAATGATTTCTTTGAATCAGGATTGGAGGATATTTAATTAACGGTTGTTTTGATAAGTAATTCAAATGCAGATATAGGTGGCAAAGAAGTGGTGTTGTTTGTGGGAATGGAGTTACTGGAGTATATGGGATGGATGGATTATATCTGGAATGTGTCTGGGAAGGGGCGTGATTGTTGAGATACATTGAGCGAGAGAACCAGTGATAAGTTAACGGAGTTATATATTGGCACATTGTACATGGAGGAGTTACTTTGGTTAGAAGGATGAAAGGCAGATGTAAAAGGATTGATGGGGAGTTTGTAGGATCGCATACGCGGTCGCACGGCAGCAAGGAGTGTTTGTTGCTGCAGGGATGAAAGGGTACTGAACAATATACACCCCCCTTTAAATGAATAAAAATCAGAGAAATGTAAAAACGGAAAATAATCGGATAAGTTTTTGTTTTATCACCTTTATTCAATATTTTGACATTTCTCCTTTATTTTTAAGTACTATCGTGCGCAAAAGTCCGTTCCCTTGGCCATCCAGAGAGTGAACACGAACCCAGTGACTATGAAACACTGAAGCGGTTGAACAAGTAACAAATGGAAGACCCAACAGATATTGCACAGTAAGGGCATATCGGAACGGGGAGGAGGAGTTGGTATTTTTCTTGAGCATAGATTAAAGCCTCCATATTCTAATATCGTTAAGAAAGTGATAGTAAGGGTTTTGCTTAGGAAGTTAGCATTCATGAATTAATACTCCCCATAGATGATCGGATCTTATAAACCGTAAACACTGAAGCTGAAATGTTTTGTATCGATCTTGTGGACAGTCATGTCTGTTGATAAGATATAACAATCTATAGGAAATGCTAATTCATAACTACTGACTTCCTAAGCACTTTTCTTCTCAGATTTACTTCGCATATTTTCTTAACTGCACATTTTGCACTCAAACTCAGTATCGTCAGCAACAAAAACTTTACGTTCACTTTCTTAACGGTACTGGAATATAGGAACTTTACTCTATGCTCAAGAAAAATAGCTGCTTCCCACTCCTCCTTCATGTTCCCTTATGTCCTCACGATGCGACATCTGCTGAGTCTTCCATCGGTTACTTGTTCAACTGCTTCGGTGTTTCAGTCACCAGATTCGCGTTCACTCTCTGGATGGCCAAGGAAACCGACTTTTGCGCACGATGGCACTTAAAAATAATCGAGAAATGGCAAAATATTGAATAAAAGGCAATAAAACACAAACTTTGCTATTTTCCTTTTTTATAACATTGCTCTGATTTTTTTTCATTTATAGGGGGTGTTCGGAGTTTTTTTGCGGTGACTGTATGTAATAAAGAAATTAGTGTTTTGCTGAGAAAAAGAGGAGACTGTTTCAGATGCAATCACAAGACAGAAGAAAAATCAATATATATATATATATATATATATATATATATATATATATATATATATATATATATATATATATATATATATATATATATATGTGTGTGTGTGTGTGTGTGTGTGTGTGTGTGTGTGTGTGTGTGTGTGTGTGAGTACAGAAGTATTGGCAGGTGAAGAGGACTTTAGAGAGAATATGAAGCAGCTGCTTTACAAGGAGAGTTCTAAATAGGGAAATCTTAGGGGAAATTGTGTAAAGCGAAAAATTCTAACTTTCATTTCAGTTAGAATTTTTCTCTGGGTTCATGGTTTGATTTTTTTGAAGGTTTGTTGAAATAAGAAAACAGGAAAGCGTTGTAGCTGATAATGCGGCAGCGCTGAGGGTTAGTGTGAGTTTGAGAATTCTTATTGATATGACAGTTTGGGATGCAAGGAAGGAAAATTAAGATGCTGAAGAGTGGAAAAAGAACATCTATTGGTGGAGGTGCTTTCGTATAGTTTATGAAAGTCTAAGTGACTGGCTGACCTGGCGTTTTAAGGTATTTATGGATGACGGAAGTATTCTGAAAGAACAGGTGATCAGTAATGGTAGCTTCTTTGATTAAGAATAAATATTGCTTAGTACACCAGATAAGATGAACTTTGGGATTTTGATTTAGAAAGTTAGACAGGTGGAAGAATGGTTGATAGGAGAAGAATATTTTGACTCTAAACCTGGATTAAGGCGTGTAGATCTATTTTTGTGAAAATGTGATATGAAAGGATGAAAAATAAAGGCAAAAGACTCTTTTAGCAGTTCATGTACCTAGGAAATTCATATGATAGCTTATAAACAGAGGCAATGTGGAAGGTAATGAAGTTATATGGCGTAGAAATTAGGTTGGCGGGATCACTTGAAAGTTTTTATGGTTCTGAGACAATGGTGTTTTATGGCGTCATGGCTGTTCAGTATCTTTAAGGTTGGAGTGATGAAAGCAGTCAAAGAAAAGATTTTAGACAAAGGTAAAAAGTTACTGGATAGGAAAATGAGCTACGAATGCAGTGAGGTGTGGATTGGTTGATGTTTGCAGAGGGGACAGTGTTGACAGTGAATAGTGAAGGTGAACTGCGGAAGTGGTGAAAGAGTTTGAGAGTGTTTGCAAATAAAGAAAGTTAGAAGTATATGTGGGCAAAAGAAGGATTAGAGGTAAACAGAGATAGAGGTTAAAGACAGGTAAGCAACTTTCACTTTCTATGGGAGCAAAGATGGGAAAGTGCAAAGGGATTATTGAGGCAAATCTCCAGTATGGGATTGAAGTGTGGATGTTGAATGTGAGTGAAAAACAACTTGAAGCTCTTGCGATGGACTCTTTGCATAGTATATACGGTATACGAAGTATGCCATATTTACTGCGGATGGATTAAAGTCTTTTGAGGCGGTTTGATTATGTAGAAAGAATAGAAGCCAGTAATTTATTGAAAAGAACGCACAATTCGCGAGTTCAAGGTGGAAAAAGATGAAGATTTAGAGAGTGCTAGGAAGGTAGAGTAAAAAAGATCACCGGAAATACTAGGTCCACATATTCATGCAGAGTGAGAGTGCGCCCAAGATCTAGGTAAATGCTCTGAGTACAAAGGTATTTGAAGAGGGTCATGTTGTGAAGACTTTTGCTTAGGGTGTTACTCCACCGATCAGCGGTTAATGTATGAATGTGACTGTCACGTTATGTTATTTCCTTTCTAGTCAGCCTCTGATAAAACGAAAAAAAAATAATGTATTTACTTTAATACTTGATTATTTGTGAATGAGAGTGAGTGAAATGACCCATAGGTTCGAGAAAAGTGCTTCAGAAGACATGACTCTAACTTTCTTTTTCATGAGAAAAATATCTTTCTCGAACAACTGCATACTTAGTGTCGTTTATCATTAAATATTCCATTTTCAGGTGACTCGCTGATAATCAAGGCGGCATATGTGTCCATTAAGGGACACGGAAGCTACCGTGACGAACATACGAGAAGTTTAATGCTTTTGAAGTTGGTACAGGATAACCAGGACCTACTGAGACAGGTCGGCCTGACAGGGGATTAGTGATGAATCACCCTGGTCCACTGCATAAGAGTGGGCCATGAGCCATGGTTCATAGGTTGTAAACCAACAACAGTCTAGACCTTGTGAACAAATAGTTACTTGCTTCCACGTGAGTGTGAGTGTGAGCGCTGGAATTCAAGATACACTGGTAAAGAACTTTCTATAGCCACGCCCAATAATTTTGCAGTATTCGGTTGTTCGAACACCAAGTTTAAGACAAAAACTTTAGTATAAGATATTTTAGATTTCAAGGGGGAAACTGTACCGAGATACATGGCTGAATACATCTCATCGTGAAGACTCAGTCAATCCCGAAAATGCAATATGTTCTGTTCAGGTCAAACCTTACGGTTATATAGATGAAATGAAGTTACGGGGCCTGAATACTGAGAGCCTTAACAATAAGCAGTTATTAAAGGTAGACGCTGTGCCGCCTCTTCATTTGGCAAATGGCGTTTAAACTCCCTTGTTGTCTATGTACACGAATAAAAATTTAATATTTCAAATATAATATATCTGTTTACAGCACATGTATGTATATGCATTGTGTATAAATACACCCCAAAAATGTCTTGGTCTTCTCTCTGATAATAAAGTTCAGGGAAGTATTCAATGTAATGATGGAATGACGCTCATGGAGGGAAAATGTGTGAAAGCCTGGTCATTTAGACAGTCGGGAGTTGGTGTGCCAGTTGAGGTGATAGATTTTTTGCCAAAATATCTGTATACTGTATTTCACAATTTGGCCCCTTAACAGCGTGCCAAGAATAAAAAAAAATCGAGAAAATGGAGTCCTCCAGAAGTAAAATGAGGAAAAGAATAAAGTTGAATATTTAGCACTATTGTACATAAATACAGGTTACATGGGGACAAATTTCCTTTCATTTATTGAACGTTTGAGGTATTCTGGGTTATCTTCTTGCTGTTTACGTCCTGTTTGTCTAAGGTGTTTAAAACAATACAAAGATTACTTGAAGTTCTTATCCTCGTGTATCAATAAAAAAAAAAACTTAAAAATTTTGACATATAAGGCTGTATTTTTTAACAAAATAACCAACGCTGTTAAATAATGAGGTTACTGGTAGACTGCCATTATAAATAAAATTAATACAAAACTTAAACTATTAATGCAAAGACGAGGAAGATAGTCAGTCGTGCTGTTGTATCGTTGAGCCGGTAGTACCCAGGTAGCAGGTCCCGCCAGTGACGAGCCCGTGTGACGTCATTGTCTGGCCGACCTGTCTCAGTGGGTCCTGTGGATAACACTACAATCACGAAATTGGAGGAACTTTGTCTGGCTTTAAATGGCTTTCGCTTCCCCAAGTACATCAGAAAATTCTCCAACTTCTCATTACAGAAGAACTGTTATGCTAAGTTCGCACATTCACGTATCAAGGCACGCATGCCCACGCACGGCCACGAACGGGGCGGAGCCAGAAAGTACGTAAACACAACGCAAATACAACGTAAATGTACCGTAAGTACTTTGTAAATGCGGCAGCATGCGGCGCGACCGTTACGGACCACCTGGCCGTGCGCCGGGGGCAGGAACCTTTCGACCTGCTCAAAACCCTGCGTGGGTGGCCAGGTCAGCTGTCAGGTAGCGTGGCCCGACCCGCACAGCGTGGCGCCACCCGCGGGTTGACCGCGCAGCTGCCACGCCCTTACCTGGGGGCCCCACGCTGCCCCAGGGCACTGCGTGGCTGTCAGAATGGCGTGGGAGTAGACGAGGCAACGCTGCCGCATCCCCCGCAACCGCGGAGATGTGGCAACGCTTTGACCTGGGATAAAAGGGACAGGCGGCGCGCTTCCAGGTCATGTCCCGCTCTATCTTCTTCCCAATTACCAAGTATTGATGAGCGTAATATATCATGGATTTGAGCAATATCTTTTATTAAATCAACTAAAATAAACGGAAGTACACAAATGCACAGGGCAAAATAATCCTGAATTGATACATTATTGATTTTTAAATAAGTCCAAAATAAATACAGGAACAGAATAGAAACAATGTTAAGAGAAGGTACTTTCAAAAATGATAGAATTATCATATCAGAATAGATTCCATGTTAAGAAATTATTAAAAAGGGCAAAATAACTACATCCCCTTTCTTTTATTTATATGTATGTTTGTTTCATATTGATTAAACATACATTTGCAAAGTCATGTCCCACTCTATCCTCTTCCCAATTACCAAGTATTGATGAGAGTAGTAATATATCATGGATTTGAGCAATATCTTTTATTAAATCAACTAAAACAAACAGAAGTTTACAAATGCACAGGGCAAAATAATCCTGAATTGATACATTATTGAATTTTAAATAAGTCCAAAATATATGCAGGAACAGACATTTAAGTAATTACAACAATCAGGTATGCAGGAGAGTAACTAAATCATGTTCTCCTGCCAGTGCACGGAGCCTTCAGCCGATGAAAAGTATTCCTTCAGCATGTTACGCTGTTCCTTTGCATCCCTCGTTGCAGTGTTGCCGGTCACGGTTGGAAGGGCTGCTCCTAAGGACGGGTCACTCCTCCAGCTACCAGGGATGCCAGCATGTGTGACAGGTGCTCCTGATCTCCTTCTTGTCTTCGTGCATTTCTTCTTATGATCATATTGTGCAGAACACATGTCATAATGACCTTGCTCCATCCTTTTCTGCAGGTACGGCAACGCCCACACCCTCCTTGGCCGCCTTTTTTTCTGCTCTATGTGCTTTGCAGCAATCATTTGAAGCTCCAGCAATAACATGACGTGCACATACTCAACGACATGTGGCAACATTTCTGGTCTATCCCTACTTGCTATAGCTATAAGTTGACGCATTTCAGCTATGTTGTCCATGTTGCTTCAGCACGTTGGTAGTATGTCTTGTCGCTGAGGTATTACGGCATTGACTAGCCTCACATGTGCAGCTGCCGGCCCTTATATAGCTGGGGTTTAACCTCCGCAGTACGTGGGGCCAACGTGACGTTTGCGTAACTCAGTTACACAGAACGTAACACATACGGTATACGTACATTGGTGTTACGTGCTCTGCCACGCACTACTTCTGCCTGCGCCGCCCGCTTGTTGGTCAGCGTCACGTCACCCTTACGCAGTGCGTACATTTGCGGCGCACTATAATACGCATGCATCACGCACATCGTCCCGTGACACGTATCCAGTTGGGCGGGGCTTATTTTCTCGCGTATGCGCAAGTTTCACAAATTCCGGCTGTGCGTGCGCATGCGTGACTTGATACGTGAATGTGTGAACTTAGCATTAATAATAAAAGACTTTTCAGAATTTGTATTTATGACAATAAAGTGGCTATGCATGAACTGTGTAGGGAGTTTTTTTCCTTCTACATTTCTATGGCGGTTTTCCTTGAAGAAATGTGTTTTTTAGAATTTTCATATATGATATTTAGTATCTGGTATTTTTTATATCATTTAAAGAGCAGTAGTGACAGCCAATACTCGAACCAGATCGACAAGGCCTGATTTTTAGTTTTCTGTAAAAGAAGACTATTGTGACGGTTTTGTCTGTCTGTCTGCACTTTTTCTGTCCGCCCTCAGATCTTAAATACTACTGAGGTTAGAGGGCTACAAATTGTTATGTTGATCATCCAGCCTCCAATCACCAAAAGTATCAAATTGCAGCCCTCTAACCTCAGTATTTTTAATTTTATTTAAGGTTAAAGTTAGCCACATTCATACTTCTGGCACCACTATAGATACCAACAACACAGGCAACCACCGGACCGTGGCTGAATTTCATGGGCCGCGGGTAAGAGATTTATGGCCCGTGGCTGAAAGTTTCATACAGCATTATACGCTGTACAGAAAACTCGACTGCGCCGAAGAAACTTCGGTGCATTTTTTACTTGTTATCCATTAACTTTTGTTCGGCTCTCAACTTCCATCCAGACTTTGAGCCATCCCCTTTATACACGCCATCCAATTCCTGTGAATGAAATTAAAGCAGGAAAGTTAAATTTTGGTTGATGTCTTTCAGGTCATGATGTCCAGACAGTTCACATTTATCGGCCAAGATATTTTTGTTTTCACAATTAGCATCTTATCTCGAAGTTCACTGCAGACACTTTTTATCTTTGCGTTAAGGTTATCATTCTCATACTGCTAACAGTGGCGTTAATCTGAGGTAGTAGAAACGATAAGTGACGACTTTCATTCTGCATTCCTATGCACTTGACATTAATGTGATAGGTTGGACAACGGCAAGTCTAAAACTAAAGTATTTCATGTAGACTGTGTTACACGCAGAAAAGGTAAATACATAAATACAGGGATACACATTGTTTTTTTATATATATCATAACCATTTTCTTTAAAAGTTTTATTTTTTGAGTTTTGATTGTTTGAAGCAAATTATGATGCAATCGTTTGACAAAAAGAATTTGATATAAATCTTTCTTCCTACGAATGCGTTGCCCAAAAACAGCATTATCATGTATATTGCATCTGCGCATGACTGCATGTCTGCAGAGAGAGAGAGAGAGAAAGAGAGAGAGAGAGAGAGAGAGAGAGAGAGAGAGAGAGAGAGAGAGCCAAAAAATTCTTGGACGTTTGCCAGAGAAAAAGCTAAGGCCAGAATCTGGCAGTTCAAAGCCCGATGCCGCATATTTTCAGAAATGCCCTCGTACAATTTCTGTGGCGGAATTCCCAAACTTTATTGGGATTCTAGAGGAGTTGTCCTTCTGTTATTCCCTCTCTTAATTACCTTTCCTCTTTCACCTCTCGCAACTTCACGCTTATTACGTCTCTCCTCTTTCTTCCTCTATTCCTGTTCTTATCTTCCTTAAATGTTGCGAGATCAACAAACTTTTTAGTATAAGGCGAATCCAAAAGGTCAAGAGAGAGAGAGAGAGAGGAGAGAGAGAGAGAGAGAGAACAAGCCTTCAGAACCATTTGATGGCTATAACTGATTTCACCAATTAAAAGTCCAAAATCATCTCATCAGAAAGTATTCGCTACAGGCTAACATCAAGCTGCTTAAACTCTGTAGAGTAAGTAAATTCTTTAATTGCTCATTCGTGTCCTCTACCCCCTTATTGATGATTATTAATATGGATTGACTCCTGACTCCTTACACTGAGCTCTCTCTCTCTCTCTCTCTCTCTCTCTCTCTCTCTCTCTCTAGGGAGAGAATCACTGCCAGGACCTCATTAACACTGTATGGTATGTAGCCGAGATATTTTGTAACTTTTCCTAGATAAATATCTCCGCTAGATACCATTCAGTTTTAATGAGGTCCTGTCAGCAATTGTATTAATGCACAGAACAAATGTGTAAGTGATAATATTAATATATATATATATATATATATATATATATATATATATATATATATATATATATATATATATATATATATATATATATATATATATATATATATATATATATATATATATATATATA
>JANJGK010002589.1:77500-92500 GCA_039081455.1 Macrobrachium rosenbergii | reverse complement strand
GGTGTGGATCTGATGTCGCCTATGGTCAATATGTTTGTCAGTATTGTCCCCTGAGAGTATATTGTGATTTTTAGTCAAATGAGTTTTGAAGGCCATTCCTACCTTGACACCGGCCTGTGGGTGGATATGTAGTCTCTAACGGTTGTGTATGTTCGTCAGTACTGTTCCTGTAGTATATATATTTGTTACTTCTAATACTCTGTATCAGTCCTTCGTCAATGACTTGGAAATTAAGTCGGAACCGGTCAGGACCTACACCCCGTCTCTTATTCTTCACCTGTGGTAAGGTGCAATATATATATATATATATATATATATATATATATATATATATATATATATATATATATATATATATATATATATATATATATATATATATATATACTATATACATATATATATATATATATATATATATATATATATATATATATATATATATATATATATATATATATATATATATATATATATATATATATATATATATATATGTGTGTGTGTGTGTGTGTGTGTGTATGTGTTGCCTCTTAATATGTATATATCATTCCATGATTTTGATATATTTACTGTTCTAGTTGTCATGTGTTCTCTGTAATGATAATAGTCGTTGAAATATCGTATGTAGTATAATGTCAGTTCTGAAAACATTTTGGGATTTAGATAACTTAACAGTATAATTTAGAATTAATAATAGGTTAATAGTAACGTAGTATGTGATCGCACATTTTGTCTCCCAGCAACATGTGTTCTGTACTCATGATTTCTTACGTCGTGTTTTGGTTCAGTTGTCATTGCGAAAGATAACGCATTAATAAGTTAGGGATTGACAATCGAGTTGTGTAAGGTTTTTTTCTCATATGAGAAAAAGAAAAAGATTTCTCAATGTTTCATGTACCATTCTGAAAACCAACTTTGGTTCTTCGTCTTGTTTTGAAAGCTTGCTGTTTATGGCTAGCCAGCTGCCATCTGTTTTGATTGTGTTGAGATTTCGTTAAGAGCTTTGTCCCATACGATTTTCTGCTCGAGTCACATACGCCTTTTTGAGGCTAAATGCGCATATCTCGATCGATCATGTCATGTTTTATAAGACTGTGTTGATCTGATCACATATTGTTCTGACACGTTAGTTTTGGCCCCAAAACGTTTTGCTCAAGAAGTGACTTCGTCTGATTGTTTTGTTTCTAACTGTTATCCAAAAATTTGCTCATTCTGATTTCAACGACTGTTTGTGTGTCTCCCTCTCTCTCTCTCTCTCTCTCTTTCTCTTTCTTCAAAAGAGAGAAGTTATTAGCAAAAAATATTTGTGTGGTCAATAGTATTAATCTTAGCTTTTGAGATCTGAATGTAGGAAAAGTGCGTAACGGCGCCTAACAAAAAAGTATATTTTGTGAATCTGAAGCAGCTGCATTTCAGGTGATTTTATGAAAGTTTTCACAAGCCTGTGTAATGTGAAGTGAATTTTACTAATTGTTACCATGGTATAATACGGTGTATTAAGAAATTTTTGCCTTAGTGAAATTATTGTTGGTAAATCTTTTGTGTATTTTTGTGTTCTTGTGTTTGCAACCTCTTGATTTTTCACATTTTGTATATTGGTGATTGATCATTTATTTACTTAACAATTTAAGTATTTCTTAATAATTTAACATTCCATACTTGATTTAATTTTCATAGTTGTGTTTAATAATTTAACTCAAGAATTAATTAAATTTTGTGGTGTTATCAAGTAATAGTAAATTTCTTCAGATTGTTAATTCTTATTATAAATTTCGAATTTAAAAATAAATGTTTGTATTTAATTTTTTTAAAAACAGCGTTTCATTTATTGACCACCAGTAAATAGGATTAATTGTGTGCATAAGGCAAAGTGATAAACATGTTTTGTCCCTTTAGTTTTGCTGAAGTGAATAAAGAACAGGGAACAGTTAAAGTTTTTTGATGGAGTGATGCCCTTTTACTCTAGTATATTTCTTGTTTAATTGTTGGTGCCTCACACTTGTTTTGATAAACTTGTTTAATTTTTCACGCGATTAATAAGATTTTTAAGGGATCACTGTTACCTTTAGAGTACTCAGTACTAATTTTTATTGTTATGAGAGTTCAGGTATCTGGCTGAGCGAGGTAAATTTTTGAATTCTGTGATTAGTTGTGCAATAACCAGGAACTTGGTACACATTGTGACTATATATATATATATATATATATATATATATATATATATATATATATATATATATATATATATATATATATATATATATATATATATATATATATATATATATATATATATATATATATATATATATATACATATATATATATATATATAAATATAATCTACACACAATCACGTATGGAACACAAATAAATATCTGACTCACACGAGGATCGAACCGAGGTCTTTCAATTGAAAGGTAAGGGTGCTGCCCACTAGGCCACACAAGTCTAAAGGAAGTTGGAGCCTGAGAGCAACTACACCCAAGGGACTACCTGGGTAAGCTATCTGCTTGCATACCAACGTGTTTTTCCCCCAAATTCCTGACTCAGCAATGACCCAGTTGACAGCATTCCATTCGGGTTATCGCTTCTGAATGAATAAGGTAGAAATAATCAACACACAACCACGTATAGAACAGAAATAAATTTCTGACTCACTTCAGTATCGAACCCAGGTCTTTCATTTGAAAGGCAAGGGCGCTGCCCACTAGGCCACAAAAGTCTAAAAGAAGTTGGAACCTGAGAGCAACTGCACCGAAGAGATTACTGAGTCGGGAAGTTGGGGAAAACACGCTGGTATGCAAGCAGTTAGCTTGCCCAGGTAGTTTCTCGGGTGCAGTGGCTCTCAGGTTCCAACTTCATTTAGACTTGTGTGGCCTAGTGGGCAGCGCCCTTGCCTTTCAATTGAAAGACCTGGGTTCGATTCTGATATGAGCCAGAAATTTATATATATATATATATATATATATATATATATATATATATATATATATATATATATATATATATATATATATATATATATATATATATATATATATATATATATATATATATATATATATATATATATATATATATATATGTATGCGCGTGTGTGTGTAGAGAGAGAGAGAGAGAGAGAGAGAGAGAGAGAGAGAGAGAGAAAGAGAGATTGAAGAAAAAATTCGCCATTTTCTTTTGGAGCTTTCCAGTTTACCTAAATATGTCAGGATCTTTGGCTATAAAACTCAGGCGTGTTCCTTCCGAACGTTTCGTAGTCCTATTTTGCCAGACAACCGCTGTCCATTAGAAAGAGGACTTTTGGGAAAGCAACTTCAGGTTAAAAACCAAAAACTTTATGATTTTTTGATGCTGCCCTCATAGGCGCTCCCCACATTCTGCTGTACGCAACAAAATAAGAGGGAGTCTGTGAAGAAAAACGAGGAAAGTTATAAATACACACACACATATACATTAATATATATATATATTAATATATATATATATATATATATATATATATATATATATATATATATATATATATATATATATATATATATATATATATATATATATATATATATACATATATATATATATATATAAATATAAATATATATATATATATATATATATATATATATATATATATATATATATATATATATATATATATATATATATATATATATATATATATATATATATATATATATATATATATATATATATATATATATATATATATATATATATATATATATATATATATATATATATATATATATATATATATATATATAATTTCAACTTTAATAAGCAAATTAACTTTGCAACTATTGTATATCCTCTCATTTCCTTCTTACACAGTTTTCGAAGGAAAAATTATACCTTATTTTAACCAGACCACTGAGCTGATTAACAGCTCTCCTAGAGCTGGCCCGAAGGATTAGATTTATTTTACTTGGCTAAGAACCAATTGGTTACCTACCAACGGGACCTACAGATTATTGTGGAATCCGAACCACATTATAGCGAGAAATGAATTTCTACCACCAGAAACAGATTCCTCTTATTCTTCATTGGACGGTCGGAGATTCGAACTCGCGGCCAGCAGAGTGCTAACAAGAAAGTGAGTGAAAAAGAGCATAAATGCCTGATTGTACCCTCAAGCAAGGGAACTCGACCCAAGACCATGGATAGTTACGGTACAATGGCTATGGCACAGGCCAAAGTTGGAGAACAAGGTTTGTATTCAGAGCATCCTTCTCTTAGGAGGGTTACCTATCAAGGGTGAAGGATTTCTTCCACTCGCTAGTTTGATTTCAGTGTGTCCTTATCCTAGGAGTGTTGCCCTCCAAGGCTAAAGAGTCTCTTCTACCCTAACACTTCTAGGCGGGGACGTCACACCCTGAAGTGAATGTTGCTAAGGAAAATACACACACACAGACATAAATATATATATATATATATATATATATATATATATATATATATATATATATATATATATATATATATATATATATATATATATATATATATATATATATATATATATATATATATATATATATATATATATATATATATATATATATATATATATATATATATATATATATATATATATATATATATATATATATATATACTCCGTACAAACGGTAACGGTCTTCTTAATTTTGTCTTTCTTTTGTATAACTTTTTTCTTTTTATTGTAATTTTAAGTATGAGTCTGATTTTATATTTATATTTTACTTATTCCAGCTTTGATAATGAGACATATGTCTTGAAACGTAAGCACAAATAAAGGTATGCCGTTGTTATGGACGTCTTCCTCTGCCCTTGGTCCTGTTTGCCTCGGTCGATAGCAGCCACCTACCCTCTCAGCTATATATATATATATATATATATATATATATATATATATATATATATATATATATATATATATATATATATATATATATATATATATATATATATATATATATATATATATATATATATATATATAACAGTGTGCATTAAGCTCTCGATGGGCTGCTGGCGATCGGCGTAGGTGCAAGAAGCGCTTAACAGTGGGGAAGTTTTGCTTCCATGGTTTTCAACCATGATCTGAGAAACAGTCAGGATGATGAAATGTCCATCAACTTGTTTATTTTTCTGTAGGAACTCCCCTTGAGAACTGATAGCGCAATAAACTTAAGTTTGATAAAAAGAATCCTTCACAACTCTTCTTAAAAGAGTTCCTGACGCACTTCAGAAGCCAAGGGCCAACAAAGATACGACCAATCGGACTTTGAAGCACACTGCTCCAGGACAACCAACTGTCTCAAGACCTAAAAAAGTGTGAAAAAGAGATACTTAAGGAAAAGTACATATAAATGCCTCATAAAATGGTCATGAAATAGAATACTTAATTATGTAAAAAAAATAAATAAATAAATAAATAAATAAATAGGGCCAGTTCGGATAAACAAATGATGATGATGATGATTATATTGAAGATGATTAAATTACGTGATCGCTTAGGTAAACAGAACAAAGTAATTTTACAAATCAAAGAAAGTATAAAAAAGCCAGAGATGTGCTTTATGCCTTTAGAGCTACTTTCATTTAGTGAAGCCTAGTGAGTTTTGAAGTGAAATGAAATTTAGAAATATTATTTTAGCAAAATTTTTGGCTTACATTTAGAGTTACTTGGAGGAATAAGTAAGCCTGTAAATTTATGACAAATATGCTCTATTCGGAAATCCACTTTGGTTGATATTTTGTATACTTCGAGACGTGTAAGTACCAACTGTATATATATTAATTAGGTTAGTATGATGTTTCCGAGGCGCAGATGCGTTCACATTTTTAGCGACATATCCGAGCTACTGCCTTCGTAAAAATCATATTCTTTGAGGAAGTCATTGCTCAGAAAGAATTGTTATTCTGTAGGAGCTTATTTTGTTTCCCGGCAGGTAGAAGAAAAAAAAATTACCCTTTTCAGATTCCAGAAATTTATTCAAATCTGGAATTTATATAAACATATTTCCAGAAATATAAATCTTATATTTTATTTTAAGATATCTGTATTATGATAAAATTCATCGTCATTACCTGGAAAATCCTTTAAATATATTGTTACCAAACAGGGTTGTCCATTAGACATTTCCATATATGTTTTGTGTAATTGAGCAGCTGTATGATAGCCTACGAAAGTTAACAAAACGATGGCTTATTTTCAAAGTTAATACTACTGCTTTTGTAATAAAATGCCCTGAAATAACGTAAATTCTTGATATGATTGGAAAGTAATTTGTATATCATGCAAACTAAGCAAACAGTTAATTACCAAGGACACATTATGTTTTTTTTTTATCACAACCTTTTATGAAAAGGCTTGGATGTATTCTTCAAAATATGTATTTGACGGAAGATTTGAAAATAAGAAAATTTAGCTCTATTCAAAAATATTGAAGCTCTACTGTGTGTTAATGTATCATTTAAAAAATTTTTTCGTACTTTTCTCAACTGAAAGAAAAATGTTTATTGTATCCTAATGATAAATAAATGTTCACCTAACAAAGAACAAGAAAAAGAAGAAGACGAAGAAAGCTATAGAATGAAAACGACAACAATAAAGACCAAATTTTCGGTTTCTTCTTCCATGTAAGAAGAGCAACGTTAACAAGCCCACAAAATAAGCAGAAAACAGCTCACCAATGTTAACTTTTCATTCAGAGCACTCCAGTGTTACTTAGAGGTATTTTCTAATGAAGCAATCGAGATTTTGCTCATGACTGAAGAAAAGGACCCCAAAACTGTCCTCTGTCTTAGGCTTAATTAAGAAGGAAGTGGAACAAAAGGTGTACAGTTTAAAGTTAATAAAATTTTTTTTGGGGTATTTACTGATACCATATCTTCCTATTTAGCGTTCATTTTCACAGCAGAGGGGGATTCTTTGCTGTCTTTGCATGGAATGTGAGATACAAAATGAATTCGGCGAAAATTGTTTTAAAACCATTGCTTATTCTGTCGTGTATCTATTTTCTGTTCGCTTCATGAGCTCTATATCATGTCTTATTGATTGACGTCTTAATCAAGGATTTTTCTCTTTTTAAAAGAATACACTCATTTGCGCTAACGATGTCTATTCTCTTACGCAGTAAGCTAAAGATATTACTCAAAGCAAAACCTATGCTTTAGCTAAAAGTATCATATAAACAACATAAGATTCCCCATATCAGATGACACCCCTGACTAACAATGCAAGCTTAATCTTTGCAGTTTAAAATAATTGCGAATAAAGTCAAAGCATATTGAATACAGGGTGAAGTCAATACCAATCAACGACTGGAGTTCGGAAGGCGACACGAACAGTGACGTAACTCATGTCCCACTGGGAATTGGCTGTCAGACAAAGATAACCTGCCTTTTGAGAGAAGATTAAGAGGGTTATTGGGTTGCAAATGATTATACAGGAAATGTTCTTTATTTGTCATCTTCTGAAGATTTGTATGCCGCTCTGATTATATTATTCCAGAATTTCATGCGCTTTAGAATCACACAGTTTCACTGTTAGGTAGAGAAGACTCTCTTGAACTGGAAGACTCAGCGGAGAATAAAATAATTTTGGGCTCAAGTTCTGTTTGAAGCTAAATCTATCGGTGAAGGAAATTGCCCGCAATCAAGATATCAAGGAGTGATGGAGCGTCCAATTACCTCCTCGGTGCAAATGCCACCCAGGGGATGATACTTCTTATTCCTTCACGTCGTCTTCAGGAGGACTGATTCTCTTCAAAGAGAAGGAAATGAATAAAAGCTGATTTCTCCCTCAGGGAAGGACTCGAAGAAACTCGCAAAGGGAAACTGAATGACCGGCCAACAGCATCAAAGAAAGGCTGGAGAAAATCCAAACTATCAAACAAGAAAGTGTTTCTCTAATGGCAATGCAACATTGCAAATAATAGGCAAAAATAAATACTTTAACAAAGGAGTTTCATTTGTGTTTGAAGGTGAGGAAGAAGACCGGAAGTCTAAGAAATTTCCAATATAATTGTCAATATTTACTTTAATACATACGAAAATACCGTCTAGATACAGGAACAAAGTTTATCTCTCTCTCTCTCTCTCTCTCTCTCTCTCTCTCTCTCTCTCTCTCTCTCTCTCTCTCTCACCACATGTATACAGTATATATATATATATATATATATATATATATATATATATATATATATATATATATATATATATATATATATATATATATATATATATATATATATATATATATATATATATATATATATATATATATATATATATATATATATATATATATATATATATATATATATATATATATATATATATATATATATATATATATATATATATATATATATATATTGTCACGATGCGTATCAAGTACCTGGTTATTATACAACTAATCTCAAGATTCAAAAATATACCTCACTTCATCGAGATACCTGAACTTTCATAACATTAATTAGTATGACTGAGTACTCTAAAGGTAACAGTGATCCCTTAAGAAAAACGTATTTATTACTTGAAAAATCAAACTAAGTCAATCAGAATATGTAAGTCAATCAGAATATGTGTGAGGTATCAAAAATTAAACTAGAAATATTCTAGAGTAGAAGGGGATCACTCCATCAAAAAACTCTAACTGTTTCCCTGGTCTTATAGCAAAACTAAAAGAACAAAATATGTTTATCACTTTGCCTTATGCACACACAATCAGTCCTATTCACTGGTGATCAATAAATAAAACACTTTTTCTAAACATGTTAAATACAAAAATTTATTTTCAGATTCAAAGTTTATAATTAGAATTCACAATTAATTTGATTCACAATCTGAAAAATTTATTATTACTTGAAAATAACACAACACTCAATTAATTCTTGAATTAAATTATGAAACAAAACTAATTCACAAAAACTTTATTAGGAATTTCAATTAATCAAGCAAAATTTAAGCTATCAAGAATTACTCAAGATTTAAAAAGGAAAACTCTTAGTAAATGAAATCAAGTATGCAATGTTAAATTACGTATGCAATGTTAAATTACCAAGAAATATTTAAAATGTTATGTAAATAAATGTTACATCACAAACATAAAAAATGTGAAAATATAAAGAGATTGTAAATAGAAAAACACACAAAAATACACATAAGAATTATCAATAATGATGTCACTTGTTCAAAATTTCCTAACTTATCATACCATGGTATTAATAAGTAAAATTCATGTTACCTTACACAAAATTGTGAAAACCTCTGTAAATCACTTGCTGTAGCTGGGTTACACAATACACACTTTTTTACCAGGCGCCGTTACGAACTAAATAACTTTGCTAAATTCAGATCTCAAAAGTTAATGTTAATATGTGACCACAAAACACTACGTTAAAATAATCTCTTCCTAAGAACGAGAGAGAGAGAGAGAAGGTACCAATTCAACTGTCTCAGATATCAGAATGAAATAGATTTTAGGATTCCAGAAACACGAAACAATTACATGATGTCATTAAAGCATTTTGGGTACGAGATACAAAAGTTCTAGAAGCAGGGAGGTGACGTCATTAAAGCGTTTTGGGTGCGAGATACAATGGAGAAGCTTCTAGAAGGAAAGTGACGTCATCCCAGCAAAACGTTTGAACGCAATCTTACAAAACATGGCGTAACTGATCAGGACACGTATTCTTTCTCTCAAAGTGGCGTACGTGACTCGACCAACGCATGTAATAACATGAAATCACTCGTCTTGAGCCCATACGGGACGAATCGTATTTGTTATCCCGAACCTTTCATCACTAACCCAAAACAAAGCGCTCCCTCTTATCTGAACTGATGACAATTGAAATGAAACAAGCCCTGGTGGACACACACACGTGCTCACATACTACGCTTTTACCAAGAGAGATATTCGTTCTAAATTACGTTACTATTAAAATTGTATTAACAATTCTAAATTATGCTATCAAGTAATCATTAGCTCTTTTGAGATCTGATGCCAAACTAAATATGATACTTCAACAACCATTACCATTACACATAACACATGAAAAAGTAAATATGTCAAAATTATAGGAGGATATGCGTATTACAAGGCGACATCATGAAATTTCTCCCCCCAGAAGATTACTTATCCCGGGTTTGAATCCAACGATTCACAACGGGATAAATAATCTCCTATGACATTATCTTTTCCTGAAATATGTTTAACACTTGCATTATACAGTTGCAGGCATAAAGACAACCTGGTCAGTCTCATATTATTATTTTTCATCTTATTGATGAATAAGATTGGGTTGTGATTCGACAACACTAAAATTTCTTCATTCCTAGGTCGGTTCACATACACTTCAAACTTTTTTAATGCTGTGATCAATGCTAATGTTTCTTTTTTGATTGTTGAGTAAGTTTGCTGGTACTTTTTAAACTCTGAAGACATGAAACATACTGGATGGAAGATTTTGTTGTCATCTTCTTGAAGTAGAACAGCTCCAATTCCACAGTCGGATGCATCAACTTGTATCACGAACATTTTACTGAAGTCTGGAGCTTGAAGCACTGGTCTTGAAGTTAATATGGCTTTAACCCTCTCAAATGATTCTTGACATTCTGGAGTCCAATCAAACATTCTTTTAGGACTGGTTAAGTCAATTAAGGGCGCTACTACAGCTGAGAAATTTGGACAGAATCGGCGATAAAATCCAGCCATGCCCAAAAATTTTTGTAGCTGTTTCCTCGTAGTAGGAGGGGTAGCCTTATGGATACCTACTACATTAGCATCAATAGGAGCGAGAAGGCCTTTTCCAACTTCAAATCCTTGATACTGTACAATTGCCTTTCCAAACTCAGTCTTTTGTAAGTTGTTAGTCCTGCTTCCTGTAGTTTCTTGAACACTTTCCTTAATATCTTCAGATGTTCTTCCCTTGCATTAGAATAAATCACAATGTCATCAAGGGTATAGCCTACATCCACTCCTTCTATTGATCCGAGTAGTTGATCCATCACTCGCTGGAATGTTGCAGGTGCATTCATCAGACCAAACGGCAAAACAGTGCATTGATACAGTCCAAAAGGAGTAATGAAAGCTGACAGCAACTTAGCATTCTCATCTAAGGGAATTTGGTAATATCCTTTCAACAAGTCTATCTTGGAAACAAATTTGGCTTGCCCAATATTATCAAGTAATTGATCAATAAGAGACAAGGGATAATTGTCAGCCACACTGATGGAATTCAGTTTCCTATAATCACTACACATCCTAAATGAGCCATCTGGTTTCTTCATTAACACACAAGGAGAACTATAATGACTTGAACTGGGTTCTGCTAATCCATGCTGCAACAAATATTCAACTTCTTTCTTCAAAACATCTCGATGAAAAGGTGATAAGCGATAAGCTCTCATTTTAAAAGGTTTTCCATCTTCTCTGATCTTTATCTCATGCTTTGTCAGATTGGTACGCCTAGGTACATCTGCAAAAATTTCAGGGAAACTTTGAATCACTTCACTTAATTCACTACTTTGCTCAACACTCAGATGTTTTAGTTTATCTTCCAAATTTTCTAATATTGAAGAATTGTTCATCTTGTTTTCAGCTCCCAATTCGAAGCCGTCATCGTCCTCTGTAGATGAAGTTGTCTGTGTTATTGACACTGTTTCAGTTTTAGTCTCTGAGAAGTAAGGTTTCAAAAGATTCACATGTATCTTCCTCTTTCGTTTCCTTCTTCCTGGTGTTTCAATCACATAAGTTCGATCACTTAACTTCTCTATTATCCTATAAGGACCTTGAAACTTATTGGTAAGGGGAAATCTTTTCACTGGTAAGAACACTAGAACTTGCTGTCCAATACTAAAATTTCTTAGCTTAGTCTTAGCATCATATTTTCTTTTAATTTTCTCTTGACTTATTTTCAAATTTTTTAAAGAGAATTTTCTAATTTCTCTTAACCTTTTCCTCAAGTTCTTCTCATATTATCCTTGGATTTCCTCTTGATTTTCTTCCCAATTCTCTGCAAGAATCTTCAATGGACTTCTAATGTCTCGACCAAAAATCATTTCATTTGGTGAACATCCCATACTTTCTTGATAAGCATTTCTAACTTCAAATAACATTAAAGGTAAACCAGTATCCCATTCTCTTCCTGATTCATTACAATACTTAGTTAACATACTTTTCAATGTCTGCTGGAACCTTTCCAAGGCTCCCTGAGTCTCTGGATGATAAGCAGTTGATAACTGTTGTTTTACTCCTAACAAGTTCATCACATCCTGGAATAATTTTGAAGTAAAGTTCCTTCCTCTATCACTTTGCACAATTTCTGGTATTCCAAACTTGGAGAAAAACTCCACCAACTTCTCAGCAATTACCTTTGCACTTATACTTCTTACAGGAATCGCCTCAGGATACCTAGTCACTGGACACATTAATGTTAATAGATATTCATTTCCTTTCTTTGTTTTCGGAAGTGGCCCAACCACATCTATAATTACCTTGCTAAAGGGTTCTCCTCTAACTTCTATGGGATGTAGGGGTGCTTTCTGAATGGTTTCATTCGGTTTTCCAGCTATCTGGCATGTGTGACACACTCTGCAAAATTTGCTAACGTCCTTGTGAAGTCCAGGCCAGAAAAAATACTTCATAATCTTCTCAACAGTCTTCCTGATTCCCATATGTCCAGACTCGTGCGCTACTGCTACAACTTGTTTCCTCAATGGATATGGAATCAAAATTTGATGATATTCACCCCATTCAGATTTTCCTGGTATATCTGCAGGTCGATGCTTCCTCATTAGCAATCCTTCCTTTAGATAATAACAGGTAGAGGTTTGTTGCATCTCTTCTTGATCAACAACTCTGAAGAACAGATCAGCCAACGTTGTATCCCTCTTCTGCAGTTTCATTAGCTTCTCTCTTGTCACTTGACCAACTTCAAGGGCTGAACTCTCCATATCTGCTAACTCTGCTTCTGTAGTTTCACTACTATCTTCAGGAACACTTTGACTACTCGGAGTCTCTTCAATAACAACAGGAACCTCTTCTTCTTGGGAAATCTCTTCATTACTACCACTAGGGGAAACTTCACTTTCCTGGAACAGCTCTTCTAATCTTAAAGATCCGTCACTTGATTCTTCTGGTGCAGGTAAATCCTCAGTATCTTCACTTGCAGACATAGTTCTCTTCATACTCCTGGTAGTTACACAACTTGGAAACAGGTGGGGGTTTTTCTTCTCTAAATCTACCGTAGGACTAACCCTTAACGGTTTGTCTGTCACTATAGGACAAGGAACAAATGGTACACTACCAACTTCATTACCCAGTAAAACATGTACACCTTCAACAGCTAGTGAGTCCTTTACAGCAAAATCAACATTTCCTGTCACCAATTCACAGGACAAAAGCAAGCGGCATATAGGAGTTACCTCTTCTCCTCCTATACCCTTCAAAATAACTGAATCTCCGGTGAGATTCTTCTCCAACTGTGGGTGAGCACCACGAACTACCACACTATGGTTACTCCCCGTATCACGTAATACCTTGACTGGTACCTGCACACTTCCTCCTTGAGTTGTCAGCGTACCTTCATAGATATATGGCTTAAAAGCCTCCAAGCTGCTCAGCCACTCACTGCTTGAAGTTACATTTCCACTGGTTGCTAAACACTCTGCCTGTTTAGTCTCAGTCGTTCCCACACTGCTCTTCGTAGTTTGCTTCACCTGGTTACCTTTAACCACTTGACCAACTGGTTTGGTCTGCTGTTGTGTATGATAACAATCTCGACTGTAGTGTCCTACTCTTCCACACTTGTAGCAGACAACATTAGTCTTCTGTATCTGTCTTGAGAACAGACTGGATGATGAGGATTTAACATTCAATTGCTGAGGGATGTTACCTGACTTTGTATTGGCATAGCCACTAGAAGGATTTCCAGTTGTAATGTTCCTGAAATTTGGATGAGATCTGAAACCTGTGCATTGTTGGTTCTGGTACTTGACATTATAATTTCTTTTGCTAGAAATTATATTAAAATCTTCGCTCAATGTAGCAGCTTTGTCAAGTTTCTTAACCTCTCTCTCTCTTAAATAGGCTCTTATGTGTTCAGGAATTCCTCTAAGATATTGTTCTAGAACTACTAACTCCTCAAGTTCGTCCATAGATTTAACTTTAGCAGCCTCCAACCATCGCTTAAAACATCTTCTTACTTTGTAAGCATAATCCAAGAAAGTTATCTTGTCATCCTTTCTCAAAGATCTGAATCTTTCATTATAATATTCAGGGGTCATCTGGTAAACTTGTAGCACATTGTGTTTGAGTAACCTGTACTCTTTACACTGATCAGCTGATAAGGCTAAATAGGCACTTCTTCCTTTACCAATGAGAACACTCTGTAACAAGACCGACCATTTATCCTCTGGCCATCCCATACCTGAAGCCACTTTTTCAAAGTGATCAAAAAACTCATCTGGAGCTTCTTCTGTAAATTTTGGAATTAATTTCTGCACTCTTACTACATCAAATACAGGGTCTGAATTACCTTGAGTAGGGTTAGACAGTGTTACAGGTAATGTGGATCGAGCTTTTATTAACTCCATCTCCCTTTCATATCTTGCTCTTTCTCTTTCTTCTTCTGCTGCTTTTTCTTCTTCTCTTTCGTTTCTTTCTCTTTTCTCTCTATCTTCTCTTTCTCTTTCTGCTTGCATTTTCTCTCTTTCAGCCTGTATCCTCAGCTTAATCAAATTTTCTTCTGCTTCTATACGTCTAAGCTCTGCTTCTGCATCACTTTTCTCTTTCTTTTGCTCATATTTATCTGTAAATTCTGCCTCAGCTGCATTCAACAATTCTTGCGCCTCTCCCAACTCTTCATCTACTTTACCAGAGTCCATCAATGCTTGGATTGCAATATATTTGATTTGTGCCTTAATCATACCACTAGACACATTACCCCCACATGCCACTGCTAAAGCAATCCACTGTGC
>JANJGK010002589.1:70000-72500 GCA_039081455.1 Macrobrachium rosenbergii | reverse complement strand
TTCCATCCTCTTTACATTGCCTAGCATTCCCTGTCACCTCTCTGATTACAAGTTCTCTCCCATAGAGACCACGTATATGATCAACTGATCTCCTATTAAAGGTAACTTGCATTTTTTTCATATCCATCGATTGGCTCACCAAATGTTTCCCAGGCTACATTGTGTTTTACTGTACATATTAGCGTAATCAATCGCCCCTTATTTCTTGGCATTTTCTCCTACATTACTGTATACTACCATGCAACTAGCATAATCTGAGAAGGTCTCATTGCATTTACCATCCATTCTTGGTACAGTAAAAGTGCTTATCAGAAGGAAACCTAAACATTTGACTAACAATCTTGCTTTTTTCTTTTTAGGTTTACACCAGTTTTTAACAATTATCTTTTTACGAAAAATTACGGTAAATCTAATTTTATACATTCATTCATAGAATTTCCAAACAAGTATGTTATGTTCGTACTTAACACAATCACATACATACATAATCATTAAATTTAGAGCCAAGCAAACATACACTAACACTGCAATTCAGTATTTCTTTACTCCATAGCCACTAAGGCGAATGAGCAATCTGCTTAAAAGATAAACAACACGAAAGAGATAATGAAATAACAAAAGCAACTCCCCTGACGTCTCAAGTACATGAATGATACAGCAAATTAATGGCGTTCGAAACTGCCGACTGGTATGCTAAAGCCAATAACAGTTCGGGGAATCCCAGCAAACGTGAACCCATAAAAAGCAAAGGTAAATCCCGCATTCTTTTGTCACTAAGTCTTCAAGTCGAGTATTGCACCATTCGGCGAGATTTACACAATCACGCGGATGGCCCGGCAGCGTTTTACCTAGCTGTAACCGAGTACTGGCACCTTTCCCTGGAAAATTAACTTTAGAATTTTCTTGAAAATAATCTCACGTTCACACACCAAAATTACTCCTAAGGTCTTCTAACCTAACCTAACCTAACTCAACCTAACCTAACCAACCTAACCTAACTTAAGCCTTACCTAACCTAGGGGCATGGTAAAAACACTGGGGCTGGTGCAATACTAACATAAATTTACATCTCAGGAATTTGCGGCCCAGCAACTCGGAGCAGCAAACATACATTCAAGTGCCAAACGGCAGTGGGACGCTCGGGGCCTTGCATAGAAGACCAGCCAAAGAACCTAACCAATTTGATTTTTTTTTTATTAACAAACACGAAATAAAAACTCAACTTCTGCTGGTAATGAATCGTGACAAAACCATGAAGCGTGCCAAGTCATTACATCAATCAATCAAACTCGTCCATTCACTTAATGCATTGTATTTAAGAGATAGTTGATTGACAATTTCTTTTATTTTACTTTCGCTTTAAGTTGCTATCTCAAAGCTTGTCAAGTTATTTTTCTGATCTTGTCTTAGTTCGTCTATCGCAATCGAATCATCAAATTCTCTTTTCCAAACACAAATCACCATTCTTGTCAGCTATTGTTAGATTACATTCATACACTCTTACCTCCTGCAATATCTTAAATTGATCTTCTTTATCTTAAAAAATAAGTTCAATTCTCTCAATTGCGTCAGCACCTCGCGACTGACGTCAAACACTGGTGTTGCAACGCCAATTACACCTCTCAAAAACCTTCTGACGATCAAGCATTCATGGAATAATTACACCGCTATCCTTTTGAGGCAAGCAAATACTTAGGACTTAATGAAGCCTAATATTCATTAGCTATTTTGGGAGACAATTTGTTCAAGAGAACTAGAAGAGTCTTTATTTGGTTTCTTCTTCCCACTCTTGCTCATGCGGCAGTTACTATTACCAATGCTAATAATAATAATAATAATAATAATAATAATAATAATAATAATAATAATAATAATAATAATAATAATAATAATATTATTATTATTATTATTATTATTATTATTATTATTATTATTATTATTATTATCACAATACCTTTAAAATGACAGTGTGTCCATTAATAATAATAATAATAATAATAATAATAATAATAATAATAATAATAATAATAATAATAATACAGCTTTTTCATTTTCGTAAAATCATTGTAAAAGAATGAGCATAAAAATGTAAGTCAAAAACAGCCGCGAAGCAATTATTGAGTGACTTGCTCTTGCTTCCCCCTATAATGTTTTCTCATGGATGTGAAACTGCAACTGCGGAGACGCCCTTTCGAGCGATGAATATGTAATGCGGTGTTCGTGAATCTTACAGAAAAGACTGAGATGCCTATTAACGTGTTTCTCTGAGTGACGTCATCACTTTACAACGAACAAGACAAATGTCGTCAGTTAGCTAAACAAATCACGGGATGAATTTTATGGAAATTTAGTAATGAAAATAATATATTATTAGAAAGATACTACCGTACGACAACATAAAACGGAAAATGAATAAAGATCTTTACAATTGTAATAAGACCACAGGCTGATGATGCTACCCTTTACATTCTGAATCGAAGTTTTACAAAACTATCAGAAA
>JANJGK010002589.1:55000-65000 GCA_039081455.1 Macrobrachium rosenbergii | reverse complement strand
TAACATTCCTCTATCCAAATTAAATTGTTTTTATATTTTTATTTACGCCATTAATTCCGAAGATGGTCACCGTACTAATCTTTTTTCATGGTTAACATTTACATGATATGGAAATAAGTAATCTTTAAATGCAAACACGCCCGATAACCAAAATCATAAAAATACCACTCAAAATATCAACAGCAACGAAAGCAGCACTACAAATAAAACTATAAAACCGTTACAAATAACAAAGCTTCAAGAAGGATTTTCCTTCGTCATTTCCGGTGGAAAACCTCCAGCCATATTAACTGTCTTTCCAATGACAATTGTGGAAACTGATGTGAACAATTGGGAAATGAACGGTTCCCACGGTTAAAACTGGTGGAGAATTTGTCTTGCCTTCATAAAACTATTGTTATAAGAAGAAAGAAACACAGAGCCTCGTCATAATTCAAGAAAAGACGCCTCTTATGACCATCCAGTACTAACCGAACGAAGTGAAGTGCATTAACAAACACATACAGCAGGCTGCGTCTGTCTGTGTGTCTTTGCAACTTGAGAAAAACCGAAGTGAGAATTTCCTTATTTTTCACTTCTCATAACTAGAAGTAATTTAGAAATGCCCTGAAGAATGTGACGTTTTAATCTCAGCTTCTTTCTACTTTCCCTTTTCTCCTAAAATTAAGGTCTCTCTCTCTCTCTCTCTCTCTCTCTCTCTCTCTCTCTCTCTCTCTCTCTCTCTCTCCACAAAACTCGCTTTTCCTTCAATACGTGGGCAACAGCGACAATTAAGGAGAACTTATGAAAGGTATATTAAAACGAACTCCTCCATTCATCTACTTCGAATATAACACGCTAGAGAGAGAGAGAGAGAGAGAGAGAGAGAGAGAGAGAGAGAGAGAGGACTTCGTTCAAAGTTAATAACGCAATAAAAGGGAAGAAGGGAGAAAGGTTTTGAATTGGAAACATATCTTTATTGTTCCTATATTGTCTGTTCTAAAATTTAAAAGAAGCAACATGAGGAAAAAGTGTGTTATTTATGATACAAATTAATTACTAACAGTGAAAGGGATAAAAAGCTGAAGTCAAACGATAAATGAGTAACAATGCAAGTAATGATAATAAAAGCAACCATCATCATTATCATACTGATGTGAACGATATGGCGAACGCCGAAGTTTAGTAGGCGGGAAAAGGAAATATGTCATAATTATGTACTGTACTCGTACATCCCTCCAGACGGAGAAAGAAATAACTTTTCTTGTAACGCAAAGAACCATTTGCAAATGAAAAAGTTGAGTCATGGATAAAAGAAAAAAGCAGGAGAAAGAAGTTATCCATGAGGAACGTCGCGTTAGTAAGGGAAAGGGACAGAAGTAGGACCGTTAACTATAAAAAAAAATCCCTCCATCTAACAAAAAAAAATAAATAAATTAATAAATAAATAAAAAAAGAAAGAAAAAACAAAACAAAAATAAATGATTGGCCAAGAAGACCAAATCCCTCAGAAAATATTCTCATACTGAATCAATCATATACGGTCTGTATTTTGACATCATATGACTAAACCGTAAAAACATTTATAAAATGTTTATGAAATTCAATTAATGGATAAAGTTAAAGATTACGCGGCTAATAGATAATAAGATTAACAGTACTACCATTTACAACTAATACTTGAAAACCAAATGCTTGAGTGATTTTGTTTTGCTGAGAAAATAAGAGGCCTTTTCCTTAATAATTAATTGGCCTGAAATACCTATGACTCAATTCATTATTCAAAAATGCCAGTCTGAGGAAAAGAAAGTCAAACAAAAAGTGCCCCTGATTAATTGACACAGGCAGTTTATTTCGAAATGGTTAAATGACCCGAAAATTCATATAATGACACGTGCATAATTAAATTCACATTTATTACGGGGGTAAAAATATGCCTATAATCGGAGTAAAACATTTTCTCACACTGAGAATGGAGGGAAATCTGAAATCAGTAGCAAAGTCAGGCTTTCTATTGGACAAAGAGTTAGAAATAAATACACTGATCGAAAAATAAGATTTCCTTATAAATACAAGAGGACTCTATTCAGATGACCTTGGTTCTCCTGGTCAACGCAATCTTTGAGTGAAGTAAGAGCCTTTATCCCTTACAGGCCTACCGCCCGGACGAAGAAAGTGATAGACAAAACAGACAGACGGATATAAAACACAGACAAGGTGATTCCTACATAAACTCTAGATGGGAGTTATAATAAAGAGTCCGTTAAATCTTCGATATGACTACCGTCAGTTGGTACAGAGCTGGTAAATGGATTACTCCCTTGCTCTGGAACTCAACTTGCCTGGAACAATGAAATGGAAGTGGTGCAGGAAAGGCCCTTCTAAGTTCAGCAGCTACTTTCTCGAACGTTTCTCGGTTAAGCAAGTTTGCCAGAAGGAGCACGCGAGAGAGAAGACAGTCAAATTCAATTAAATCGTCTTCGAGTTCATTTGCATCTATTCTAAACTAGAAGGTGGCGTTCAGACACAGTTGCTTGAGACCTAACTCTGTACATTTACGACTACTACTACTATTGTTACCGTATTGGAGAGCGATAATAAGAAGGGATTAACAGAAAGAAGATAAAACCGTTTAAAAACTGATACCGTCTCCTCAGTATTTAGATACTGATAAAAAGTCGCTGAATCTGTATCAAGTTTGGAATTTTTTCCTTCAAGGAAAGAACAGACGTTGCGAGATTGAAAAAAACTGGGGACATTACATGGTATTTCCTGTTGAGGATGAAAAAATACAGCAAATACCATAGAGAGAGAGAGAACGTGGCAAAATAGAAAACAAATGACAGAAATAATGAAATCCAGTACAAGCAATGAAAAATGTTCGGTTAAACACTAATGGAAATAATTTTGCTGATAAGTGTTTGTGGTGATTTTGTACACAAACTCGACAAGCATTTCCGTCACAAATGCTTGATTAACCTATTGCATACATCCCCTGTTGTGACTTTGCACAATTTTGGGGGTCCATAACAACGTAAATCGAGAATTTCGGGTGAGGGAAGGCGCAAAATTAAATATAATGATGTGCCATGTCCTACTTGACCAGGTGGAAAGGATGCTTCGTCCCGTTCCAACTCCCACTCCTAACCCAACCCGACTTGGCCGAGGACGCCCTAAACCATACTGAGAATTACAAGTACGCATCCTGACCTAACTTTCCAAACCTAAAATAACCTACCTGACTCAGGGAAGGACGTGGACCCCACTTACCGAACTAGACGATGTCAACTGGCAAATCATAAGAGATACAATATTTACTTCAATACTTTTCTTCGCTATACCCAGAAGGGAATGAATGCCCCTGTCTTCCCCTAAATTTATCCTGTCCCTGAAAGACTAAGGTCTTTCACAGTGGTTGATAACTGTTAGATACAGAATGGATTGTAATGGATTAATCAGAATTTTTTGGAGTAAACGAGAGTCAGTCATGTTCGTGAAAATCACACTAAAACTATCATTAACACCATTTTCCATTTCTAAAATCACTGGCCTCTTAATTAATCAAAGTTTTCGGAATTTCCTGAATGCAGTCTTTTTAACATTCAGGGCACTTCATCAAGCCCATAGACACAATATATTTTTTCTATTGCAACTAAAAAACATCAATACTAAAGATATTCTTAGAAATTTCTTAGACAAATCACCGGTGATTCACTATAATGAGATGTTAGAAAAAAAATGGCTGATTCATGAAAACGTATAAAACGTATAAGAATGCGTTTGCCATTGGTTAATGTGAACTTGTAATTACTACGAAGACAGACTTAGGGCAGGACAGTAGAGTGTGTAGGATTCCAACAGCTCCCAAGAAGTGCGTATAACGCGAAAAGTAAGCATCTCCACCGATTTAGATGCAGGAGAAGAACGTCTGCAAATTTGACTGTAATACTCGATAAACTTGTTGACACTATTTGGTTATGGGTTTAAATCTAACAAATAAAATCAAAACGCTTTGATATAGTCACTAAAGAATTCATCTGCAAACCATACATCACGACGCTCATTTTACTCCCTTCATTTATCTGTCCAACTATATTTACATTTTTGTTACAATATCAAAGTCAAGTGGAGAAACCGCAATACGATTCTAAATAGAAACACGTAAAGTAAGGCACGTCACGATTGGGATCAACGAATAATGACACAATTTATGAGAAGAGTACGGCTTCAAAATCTGAGTATGTAAAAAAAAAAAAAAAAAAAATACTTGTGATAAACAAAGCAAAGCATTTGCAGCATGCGAATGATCATATGCAACGAATTATAGAATTCCATCCTGATAACGATAAATCACTTGACGCTCAAGCACTCGTAATAATTGGTAAATTAAACATGTGTTCTTATTACAATTAAGGTATGAGAAAAGGTACAAATACTTTTTAGTTTACGTTAGGAGCAATCACACGCGGGAGGCAGGACACTGATGAATCCATGTTACCGAACCGTAAGGTTAGAGTAGTGAGCTAAAACACTGACGCCAACGCTTGGACTATGGGAATTTTACAGTCTTAAATGATTCTCGGAGAGCTCAGGGACTTAGGAATGGTTATCATAATTGTTTTTATTATGACAACATCTATAACGGTTACACCAATCCTCCTATATGAAGTCCTTGATCTTCGGTTTAAGCCTAATGTTCAAATGGAAGTCGATAAAACATACATTAAATTATCGAAGCATTGTTATGCATGTATAGGTAATAGCACAATATCTATCAGTCTCCAAATAAATACCCAGCCTAGGCTAAATTGTATAACAGGATACACCACGGACCACCTATGTTAGTATAACATTTCCAGTGCAAGTTTCCAGTCAAATAAAATAACCCTGGATAGTCAGTCCTGTATAACGGAAGAGTACCAGGCCCTCAGTCTCTGCCTTGGAATAGCCTACAGATCTAGGCTACTTCTTCGTAATCGAATTTCCAGATACTTATCATGCATGAAATGATCAGCAAGATGGTTGAAAAAAACAAAAAATTAATTTATAATCTATAAATTATGATAAATAAGCCATGACACTTACACATTCTGTCCTAGATAAAAGGATCATGCCACCAGCAAACCTTCCTATATCACGTCTTCGATATTACAATCGTACTGACGGTTTGCTCATTTTCTGTTTCATAATAAGCTGCTTTCGCACGCGTTTGGTTTTTTTCAACTCATTACGAACGGTGCACGATTGTCAAAGGTGATATCACTCGGTTAACACTAGCTGCACAAAACAGAACGTTTGACCGTTGACAATACAACGTTGTGCCATGGCATTATAGGAAATTGAGCTCATCTTCTTCCATTTACTGAATGTATATTAAAAGAAAACGACATTCTGGAGTAGAAGGGTAACGTGAGAATTATTGAGAAGTTGTTAAGATTTTGACTTCATAGCATGGTGTTATCAATTACGGTGTTTTAAGCTACTCAAAGTTGTACTGCTCTTTTTTATTATATTCTTAATCTTTTGAACGCAACAAAATGCAAAATATGACAGTCATTCAATTACAATTGAATATAGCGGATTTCATTTAAAGTAAGGATGCAGGGTCACTAGGGAAGACAGTAGGGTGCAGATTTACTAATAAACAAGCAAACCTTATTAAGCCATTGTGGTTAAAATTATATAATGCACTTACACTTATATAGTTAACAAAATGTATTTCACGGTGCTCTCTCAATGTAAGTATGAACTACAAGTGGTATACATCATCCTGACGTATGTCTCGCGTAAGTTTTAATGGCGACTCTACGAATAAGTCTACTTATTTTAGGTTCGTTCATTCCGAGTTATTCTTCCACCCTTATATAAATTTTCCCTCATGATATAAAATGGTTTAGAGTATACATCTTAATGCTTCTTTCTTTTTTCCCTAAAGATGGTACAATGTATTTAATTAAAAACTCTCAAGGAGTTTTGTTTTTATTTTTATTATCACGATTCACCAGCTTTTTACGTTCTCCTACCACGCCATCCTCGACAAGGAAAACGTCACCGTCATTTCTTCCCATCTTCCTATTCTTGGGTCGAAGGTTCGTCCCTTCCCTTGGTGTCTACACGTAAACTTAACTAAATTGAGTTCTTTTATCAACGAAGACCAGCATAGCAAGAGTAACGGGATTATACCTTAGGGAAGAGCATTATGAATATTCACTAATAAGATACTGGTAATTAATTATGTGTAGCGATAAACAATAAGCAGGATACAGAGAGCTTCTTTAAGCAAAGAACGAACATAAGCGGGAAATTACAGTTTATGTTCTTAAACAGGTCCACCATGTGAATATCGGCCAATTATAAAAAAAAAAAAAACATTCAGTTATGCAGATATGACAAAACTTAGACCAACTAGTCAAAATATAAAATTAGTTTTATTGACAACTGACTTTACAAAATTCATGCTTCATAAAAGGTACTGACATTTGCGTGCGCTAGACAGAGGGAGAAAGAGACAAAATGAAGTAACTGAAAAAGAGCCTTTAAAAATGAGCGGGATCATATTCTCGAAAAGACTCCTCGTCAAGGGAAAAGACCACCAACTCGAGGTTCAACACGAAGTTTCTTCGTAATCCTCTCGCAATGTCGGTGCAGTTCACAATAAACAAATGCGCCAAGCAAAATATCAAACGAAGGCGAAATTCCTAAAATAGTTACATATTTTAAACTGTTAACTGTTAACCGTGTGAATGATTTATTCTTGTTTGTCTTCTCAGGTCCTTTGGCTTAACCTGAAGTCAACGGGAAAACACTTGATGACGTCAAACAACATGAAGTATTCTAAGTAACAAAATTTATAAATATACGTCAAGTGAAATTATTCTAAAGATTATTTTAAAGGTCATTTCAGTGAAAACCCTGCACATTTCTTCCTGCCAGATTATTTGGGAAAATCATTCGAAAGATATAGTCAAATCTATATTGCATCTGGTATGGACAACTAGCTGAAATCACTGAATTATTGATGAAGTATATGACTTGCAAGTTCGGTTGTGCTCAAGAAATAAAGGACAGATACATAGCCAAATCTGTTTATCGTACCATGCAAATAACAGAAATTCCAGCAGCAAAAATTGGAGGAGAATTGGTTATATTGCGATCATTTCCGTTGACTAAGTAAAACTTACAGTTGTAAAAAATCCAGGTGGAATACGGCTAGACTCTCAAATAGAAAAATGGGTAACACGCATGAATTTCCTTTTCACTTTCACTGAAGGTTAAGGTTAACTCCAACAATACTTCCAGTGAAGCAAATCTTCCAAAAAATAATTTCGAGTAGCACGAAAACAAGAGACGAAAGCACGAAATAGCACCTATTTTATGACCTAAAAACGAAAGAATTAAAAAAAGAAACATGCTGTTTTGGAAAAGAAAATACAACGTTCTGGGATTAAACACGCCAGAGAGGCTGGAGTAAAGGTGAGAGGGTCTTAAGCTAGAAAACTAGTGCGTGGGGGCGGGAGGGGGTCGGGGATTATTATGAAGGGCCAAATGAGGCGAATAAACCGCGATATTTAAAAAAAAAAATGTTTCAAGTGTTTTTCTATTTTGGAGCTACAAAACGAATTTTTTTTTATCATAAAATACAAAATATAAGAAGAGTTTTCAATTAAAATTAAGAAGGCACATAAAGCTAATTCGTAGGCTTTTGCTATCATACTAATGGCAGCAATTTAATAAAACGAACGGCATGAAATCGAACAAAATATCAAGAGCATAAAATAAAATAATAAAAAAGTAAGATTGTTTATCCTTCCCTAAGTACGCTTCCGCTATCGTGACTTTCCTCTTACATGATTTTTTTCTGTTCCTTTTTTCTGTACTCAATTTTACCTTCGCTTTTACGTCCCTTATGTCCCGAATCCCCAAGTCTTCCAATCTGCTACTGGGTCATTCCTATTAAGATGAGGGCGTGAAACCTTTCATCTTGCTCGATCGATCGCAACTCCGTGTCAGCTCCCCAATTTCATTTTTGGTCGTTCTCCCATGATCTCCCCTAGGCACTATAGTAGGTCACGCGTTCTGTTCATAACTATAATGCATATTTTAACATAAGGACAGATGGAAATGCCTTGAAAAAAAGACACCTAAATTTTTTGAGGACTGGGAGCTAACCCTAAATCCTCCAAAAGCATTTAACGATAAAAGCGTTTTTAAGAGCCACGAGTGAATATGGAAATGAACAGGGGAAGGGGAGGCGGGGTAATGTTAAGAAGAGCACGACCGACTCATAAAGTGAAAAACATGAAAGAAAAAGAAGAAAGAAATGTTGGTCTTGAGAACTGGCATAAAATACATGGAGAAAACCTTCATGAAATCTACTGACATAATGCAGTTACTGATGAAAAAGATGAACAAATCATACATATTACGTGGTGCTTTTGATTCAATTGGCATTCCATTAGATAACAGAAGGAACGCGTTTACTAAACAGTGGGTCCTCAAAGATTCGTAGGTAAGAAACGCTAAGACAGGTCATTTTTTATTTGCTGAAACAATGTTAACAATTTCACTCATGGTGGCTTCATGCATATTCGGTCAAATACAAAAATCCAAGGTTTCGACGCCTTTTTGGGAGAAATCAATTTCTAGCCCATGGGCACTAGTACTGCTGAGCTTGAGCTTGAGAAATACCGAAGTAAACTAAAAGCAATTATTGAAGGCTAAAATGCTGTAGACAAAACTGTCCTGGCCCGAATCTATAGACAAAAAATGGAAATGAACGAAACATAAAAGCAGAGCTATAAAGCCTAGCACCTGGGCACTTTCGACCATTCAGAACTCAAAACACGAAAAGAGAGAGTTGGAGTGGGTGGAGAGCAAGGTGGTGAGATCCAGCAAATAAATGAAATGAAGTACGAAGATGAAAAGCTCGAACTGGGAAAAAACCCTCACTGTGACACAAAGAGGTCGTGGTTAGAGAGGTTGGACAGCGAGATGGAGGATATGAAGTTGGAATGGATGAAAATTGAATGGTTAAAACTTTTAAGAGGGTGCACATGGGGGGAGGAAGGGACGTTGCAAACACCGTATGATGAAGCCTACAGTCCACCATGCGAGAATGCACCGAAGTTTCTTCGGCGCAATCGAATTTTCTATATGGGCCGCGACCCATGAAGCTTTCAGGTGGTGGCCTGTCATACAGCGTTGCCAGACAAACGAGTATGGCTAACTTTAACCTTAAATAAAATAAAAACTACTGCAATTTTGTATGTTTGATGACTGCAGGGTGGTTGATCAACATACCAATTTGCAGCCCTCTAGCCTCAGAAGTTTCTAAGATCTGAGGGCGGACAGAAAAAGTGCGGACGGACAGACAAAGCCGGCACAATAGTTTTTTTTATAGAAAACTAAAAGCATGTAAGATGATCATAACCAGGACTTCATTTTTGGAGGTGGAGGTTGGGGGATGGGGGGACCCCCAGAAACTTTCCTTCCCTAATTATGGCTCTCTCGTGCTGCTTTTCTTCAGTTATTTCTTCAAAATTACAGGAGTGGGAAAAGCTTAAAAGTCAAAATAATAATAAAGTGAAGAATATAATTGCAGGCTAAAACAATGATGAAGAGTAGCAGAGAGCTTTTTTAATTATACTATTAATTACAGAAGTAATTAAGAAAATGAAACTGAAAAAATTAAAAGAATGAAAAAATTGTTTGAAAACCGACAACAACAAATCACTCTACTGATGAAGCGCCTCACGGAATGCGCCAGATGTCACCTCACTTCGGAACTCGGCTCCGGCTGTCTCCTTATAATCTTTACAACAGAAACCAATAAAACAACAGCCACAAGTTATTTCGGAGAGAAACTGTTGGGTGTTGCGCCAAATTTAGTTATGATTATTCTTTAGATATTTCATTTCTCATGCAATTAGTAACAACAACAACAATAATAATACAAATAATACATGTGTGTGCGTATGCATTTACACATACACACACATATATATATATACTGTATATATAT